>OX443565.1:7181244-7421627 GCA_949372485.1 Cheilosia soror | reverse complement strand
CCTAAATGCACGCAATGGAATTTTTTTAATAATGTGGAGGATGTAGTGTGGTGCAAAAGTAAACGTCGCTTTTCATCGCCAATATTATAGATAAGCTGAGTAAATACAAAATTTAGAAAATCCTTTGTTTAAAATTTTAGGCGTAGGGTTAAGGACAATTTCTTAAAGGAAGTGAATTTTATTGCGGAAGTAAAAATTTACTGGAATTTTTTAGAGACTAGAAAAGTACTTCTTTTTCTTTGTGAAAAATTCTTCAAATTTGTCTTCAACTGAAAAATTTGAATCTGTCTAAATTAGACTAAACATTAAGACAACCTTCAGTGTGCAAATTTCAGTGAAGTCCTTAAATATGCATCACCACAAACTAGGTACAAATCGATATAAATAAACGGGCAACATTCAAATGAGAAACATAAAACGTCCATAGCCAAATGACGAGTAAAGCATCGAAGGATCACCTCAACATTATTTAAAATGAAACACTTGAAACAAAATGAATTTAAATGAAAAGAAAAAAGTTGTTACCCCGAAATTGATACTTACTAGCAACGCCGGATGCATTTGGATCCTTGTGTGCATGCTTCATATGCTCCATTAGTGCTTCGCCGCCCAAAAACAATTTATGGCAAATGGGGCATGAGGTCGCATTTGGTCCGCCAATGAGTGCCGCATGCTGCTGCAAGACACCAAGATGCAGCTGTAGCTCCTGCATTTTTTTTTGGGTTTCGCATTTTGTGTTTTTTTTTTATTTGTTTATGATTAACATTTTTTTTTGTTTAATGAATGAATGATTTTTTTTTATTATTTTTCAACCAGGCACCAGGTAGTAAGCAATAAAAAAATAAATGGTTGGGATGGGAATTTGTAATAAATTATTATTTGAATTTGTTTTTACTTAATTATAGAAATTTTAAAATATTTGTTTTTTAATAAATTTTGAAGAATAAATTATGGAGAGATGAAAATAAATATAGCTGCTACAAAAGAAAATATCGAATAGTTGCTTTCGGGTGAAGGGTAATGACGACCGATCACAGTTCAGGAGAGAGGCTGTTTTTAATCCCTATGTAGCGTGAAAAAGGGTAAGGCCCTGGCGCTACTAGTGGTAATTGCGAATCTTCAGCATATAAATTCATTTTAGGTCACTATTTTTGTAGGCGTAGAAAAACACAGATCTGATTGCCATCTTAAATTCTACGCAAAAAAGTAACGGGTGGCTCACAAATAAATTGAAGACTACGTACCAGCAAGGCCCATTTGGTGTCGCTTGCTAAGGCACAATGACCTCAGTCAAATCGAGTCATAAACAGCAAAGATAATTTAATGCCTTCCACCATTCCAGCACTACCACACTGGGGGAGGATGACGGAATACACATCAGAAAAGCATTGGAAACAATACAACCTCATTTGCTTCACCACGACACGATGACATGTCTAAAGGGTGGGTGCAGTTTGTACTATAATTAGTTCTACGTGCTGCGTGCATTACCCGACAACCCTTTCGTCCTTCAAATACTGTTTTTTTTTCTCTCCCATTTATTCTCTGCTCTTCGTTATAAATCACGCGAACTCCAACCGAGTTCCAACTACCCCCTTTTCGATGTATTTAAAAATAAAAAAGAAAAAAATCTTTCAAGAATACAAATGTAAAAAAATCAGGTGTACAAGGGTCTCCCAGGAGGAAAAAAAAGAATCTTCAAAACTCTCATTAGCGGTAAACACAGAAGGGTTATTTTTTATCCTGGCAACACCCAAGGTACGTGCGGACAAGCTTTTGACAAAGCATCCTGCGCCCGTGCACCCAACACGGTCCAGGGCATCTGTTGTGATGTCGAAATAGGATTCTTCTCCTGCACGTAGTCTTCGTCGGTGAATGTTCTCGTTCAGTGCTTAAAAATTTGTTGTGTTCTCGGGTAAGAGCTTGTGGTTATATTGTTGGTCAGAAAGTTTCGGTTTTTTTTGTCGCAAACTTGTGCTGATTCAGGATGTATAGTACATTCGTGTGCAATTCCATCTTAAGTGGCTTGAGAGGAGACGCGGCGTATACGGAAAGGATGTATACGTTATTTTTTGTTCTTGCTCTTGTTAAACACCTTTCATTTTGTTGGACATCCTTTTTTCGTTGGCGCTTTTGCTGAACGTAAAATTTTACCTCCGTTGTGGATAATTATTTGAAATAGAATGATGAAGCCGATTGTGGAGGAAGGAATGTGACTGTGCAAAAATGTTGTTGTATAAGTCGTAAAGTGGGTGGTGGTGGTGGTGTGAAAAGCGATTTTTAAGAGTTAAACAAAGTTTCTTGCATTGCAGCAGGGATATCCTGTTCAACCATTAAGGAGTGTGCTGGCTTTTGTAATTTAATTACGTTTAAGTAAGCGTACGGAAGACGCTTAAGTGAAAGTTGGTGAGAATTATCGTCGGAATTTGGTCGATTTGCTGCTAAGGTGATGTTGTGACATTCACAGAGTGAGAAGAAGAAGATATTCCTTTAAAGTTGTAATGTTGAATCGATATCGGAGGACGCTTAAAGAGATGCTTTAGGATAGGATTTCAAAGGGAATGCCTTTCTTGTCTCGTAGGCGGATGGATATGCTGGACTACTGAGCCAAGACAATTTTATTTTAATGTTGTTGCTGTGCTGTGAAAAACTGACAGACATTTTTATTCGAGACGATCGTCCCAAATCACACCAAATGAATGGCTGTGAGAAGCTTAGAGACGGGTGCCTTATATGGATCTCTTGTGTCAGCAATTTTTTTGTTTTCAAGATTCACATGAATTAAGATTGCAATTTGGGCTCGGACAGATGTGAAAAAAAATTGATTGACAGTGAGAAAGATTTGAAGATGCAAAGAATTCGTGAAAACTGAAAATTCCAAACGTATTTGTTTCGATTTACCTCAAAAAAAAAATATAAATCTTTAAAGAATACAAAAAATGTGAAAAAATCAGGTGTACATCACTGATCAACGGTCTTCAAGGAGGAAGCGAAAGAATCTTCAAAACCACAATTTAATCGTGTTATAATAGGTGTTTTTTTAGAGGCTTAGCTTTTAAACTGGCCATACTGTTTCTACAGATTCTCAATTTTACAGATGAAAGTTGATTTGTGGTTAGTACGTTTTGCCATTTTACGATGAATAGATTAACGCCAGAACAACGCGTGCAAATTGTGCAAACTTATTTTGAAAACCATGCTTCGGTTTGTCAAACTTAACGTTGGACATAATCGTCCATCTGACGCAAAATTTTGTCTCCGATGAGGCCGATTTTTGGTTAAATGGATGTGAAAAAGCAAAATTGCCGAATTTGGAATGAAGAAAACCCAGAAGCCTTCGTTGAGACGACCTTTGACATCTTTAAAACTCACTGTTTGATGTGCTTTATGGGCTGGTGGAATCATCATTCTTTAAGGACGATGCCGCCCAGAATGTTACCATCAGAAATATGATTTCTGACTTCTTGGTTCCTCATTTGAATGGAATTGACGTGACATAGCTTTTGTTTCAACATGTCACACGGCGCGCGACACCATCAATTTATTATTAGAGAACAAATTTACGCATAATTTCGAGTAATTGACCTGTGAACTGACCTCTACGATCCTGTGATATCATTACTATTAGATTACATACTTTCTTTGGGGTTATGTGAAGTCACTAGTCTATGCCGATAAACCAGAGACGTTGGACGATTTGGAAGTCAACATTCTCCGTGTTATTGCTGATATACAGCCCCTGCTACTCGATAAAGTTGTCGAAAATTGAAACTTCACGATTGCGCTTCATTCGAACTAGCCGTGGCTCGCATATGCCCGAAATCATTTTTAAACAGTAATGGCATAAAATTGTCTACTAAATAAAGCTAATGTGATAGATATTAACATTAGCTTTAAGTATTTGTCCACATTGAATTTGTTTACCTCTAAAAAAACACCCCTTATAAGGTTAAACTAGCAACGCACTAAATCACTTGACTTGACTAATAAGGAACATGTTTTAAATTGACTTTAGAAAAACCTCTATTAACTAGAGTCAACATCTCTGTTAAATTCTCGAATTTTTTGTACCTACTGTAGCAGCCTGCACATAGATGTATGCTGTAAATTAGATAAAAAAAAAGCCTCCGCCATCTATAGTTGTCTAGAAAAATCCCCTGCCGATATAAGTTCATTGTCGTTGGTTCGATTCCTAGCTAAAGTAATAGAAATTGCAGTAGTTTGATGACAGATGGCGTGGATCGTGAACTTTAAAAATTTCTCTGTATTTCCTGATAAGTGTCCAGCTTAGAAAAAGACTCAGATTGGAACATGTAGATTTATGCAGATTCTGTGATTACCTAGAGGACCTAACACATATTAGGTATACCTACTGTGTCAATATTTATAGAAAATACGCAATATAAGCTATAGGGGCTTGTACTACTATGGGGTGTTTTGTTATCTGAAAATTAATCCTGCAAGTCGTCACACCGATAGACTCTGTCTGTAGCTTAAATGAGAATTTTTAGAGGACATTTGCGAGAGAAAACAACCTGAATACTGGGGCCAATTCGCAACGCATCGCATTAGTGAAAGAGTATAGAAACAAAAATCCCTTGCAAGTTGTTCGTTCCCAGATGAGACCTGAATCGATCTAAGGAACTTTTTTGCGAGCCTGTTTCTTTGATCATAGAAAAAAAATCAATACGAACAGACACTCCGTCTTCTGAGCACTGAGACTGAAGAGTTATTAACGCGTCGATTTTTAACCCCATACCCAATCCAACCCAGACACGTCTTCTCCTCTACAACCCAATTTACATCAATTACAACAAATCTGAGTTTCACAATTCTTTAATTACACCATAGCATGTCCTGTAATCATAAAAAGGCGATTATTCATTCTTTTGTAAATTAAAACTACAGTACAAGTGCAACAATTGAACGAAAACAAAAGAAACACTCTATCCTGTATACGGTTATACATTTTTCATCATTTCGTCTCAGTTTACCTTTTCCATTATGAGTTGTGTTTTTTTTTTGCAATTCGTCGGTTATATTTTTCCGCGTTAAGTGGCGCAACAAGTTATAAAAAAAAAGGGGGAGCCAGGCCAAAAAAAAATTTAATCCCAATGGTTTAAAAAAAAGGTGTAAAAAGGAACAACAATGCCGGTAAAGATTTTAAAGAGCTTTTCTCTCATCGTCACAAGCAAATTAAAGGATATTGGCTACGATATCTGTCCTTCAGTGTCCATTTTAGCTGGTTGTTCATTTAATATCCGTTTTAATAATCTGTTAAGGACGAGCCAGCAGGGTACCTTTTCAATTTATCAATAGAAGAGTGATTTTTTTTGTTCATCCTGCTTTTTGGAAATTACCTGTTATCACGAGAGATTCAGTAGGATAAAAGGGGTGCTTTCAGAATGGGTCACCAAAAACAAAACAATATATGAGAACGTACGGACAACTGGACGGACGGTGGGATTCGTTTTTTTAATGAGATAAAAAAACACCAGACAGACAGACTACTGCTAGACAGTGTTGTGTAAGAGATCGACGTTCGCAAAATTAGTCAAAGATGATGTAATGAAAGCAGAGAGACAACACAGAAAAGAGGACCAAAAATAGAAAAAGGATAATCGCCATCGACTCTGGATCTTTTGTGTGTGCTGCGTCCTTATGGTTATTGTTTTATTTTTTTACTCATCTTTTGGAATGATTACAATTATTTTCATTTTTAAGTGGATGCGATGACGAAAGGGTTGGCTTCTGTGTGGGGGCAGTTGGTCTGTGCGCCGCCGGTCGAGGGGTGAGCGAAAAATGAAGGATATCTTGGTAACTTGAAGTTGGGCAATTTTCGAGAGTACTCTTTTTTTTATGGTTTTATGAGTGCAAAAGTTTTTAATGTTTTTTTTTTTTCTAAGAAAAATTGAGATAGATGAGAGAAGGAAGGGTTTTTGTTTTTTATATTAAAGTATTGCACAATTTAATATAGAAAGTGCTTTTTTTTTGGTAAGAAAAACAAAATTAAAGAAAGTGACGGAAGAATTTCGAGTGTTTTGATTGCTGTCAAAAAAGTTGGCAGCACACGTGTGTACATCCACATTAATCTTATATTTTAAATGCGAAAATATGTAACTCTGTCTGTCTGCTCGTTTGTTACCTTTTCGCGACTAAACCTCTGAGCTAATCGTCAAGTAGTCTGGGATCTAAAGACGGACATAGGTGACATTTTATAGCAAGTCAATGAAGTCAACAAAGAAAAATCAATAACATGACAAGTAGGTATTCTAAAGATGAAAAATTTTAAAACAAAAGACTTATGAGTGGAATTTGAAAACGGGGAGGAGCACCATTCATACAACAAGCCTTGAGCTTGAATTTTGGTAAATGGAGGTATATTGTCTGGGCTGCATTGTGCAAAGGTCGTGGCACCTCCTATACAAAAAAAAAAAAAAACTCTGCAAGCACTTTTTCTCGATATTTGTGGGAATTAAAGTTGTAAAATTTGGAACATTGTGCTAATAGACCAAATAGACGCGGATGAACAAAGTCAGGCATGGACAAAGCCGGGCTATAGATAGCGGGTGCAGCGTTATGACATGCACCCATATATAGCCTATCTAAGGTATATAAATGAACGTCAAGTTCATAAACGAGTATGTATGTCCGTCAATAAACTCGAAACTAATTGTCAGATATTGGTGAAAATTTGACAGTCTGTTCTTATTAGTCCCGACATGGGTCACAAAGTAGTGCGAATAAAATTCCATCGATGGCGCTTTTATTTTTACAGTGTTTTTCTCTTACTACATCTATCTCTATGACTGAGCTAATTTCGAAAACTACTGACCGGATTTGAAGGCGGGTTTCAATGTTATTAGTGGCATTCCTTAGGAATGAGTATAGGCATGTGTAGTAAAAATCATTCCATTACTTATAGCCGCCTTTAAAATTTATTTTTTTTTTATATGTAACAGTACGACCAAGTGAGAAGCTAGGTTTAGACACGCTGGTCTATTTGTTTTTCTATAAAATGTTTGAAGAAGTGAAATGTATCTAACGATTTATTCTGAGTTATGTTTGTTAAAAGTAAAAGTAGAACAGTGAAAGCCACCTACAGTGAGCATAAAAAAAAATTAGAAAAGTTTCCCGGAAAATTACAAAAATTCTGTTTTTGTTTTCATGCGATTTTTGTTTTGTGATTTTTCGTTAGACCGAGCGAACTATGTATTTTGTAACCGCATTTCTTAAAAACGACTGAACAAATTTAGATAATTTTGTTTTAAACATTCGTAAGAAATAGTTACAGGGAGGTTTTTGCGGCAGGAAAAATTAGAAAAGTTCTCCGGTAAATTAAAAAAATCGGTTCTTTTTTCATGGGATTATTGTTTTATGATTGTTCTTTATGAAAGGTCATTATTGAAATTTGGACAGAACCAGATCTGTAGGGTAGGCTAGTTTTAAGAGAATTACGCCCAACAAATCAGCTTTTTTTCACATTCTTTTTATTTATTAGTAGAGTATATTGCTTATTGGTGTTCAAAGTCAGCACTGGTATAGAAAATAAGAAATTGCATATCTGATTGACTACGGTAATTATCGATACGCATTTTACCGAAAAAACAAAACGCAGTTGGCTCTTTAGGAAATCGTTTATAGTGATTCAGATTTATTTGTCAGACGGCCGAACTTTGTTTACAAAAAGTAGCTTGTTGCGGATTTTTTTCAAACTGAATTTTCATTTATGTGCTTTTTCATCCTATTCGATCAATATAAATACGATGAAGCAACAAACCTAGCAACAGTACAGCGAATGGGTATAATAATGTTTTGAGAGGAGAAGGAAGACGGTCCGAAGCGCTTCGTCTGAAGCAACGTGTCGGCTCTAGGCGATGAAGAACGTCTGCTGTATTTCAGGCAAAAACTCTTCTCTTCCCTGAGAAAAGGAAAAGAACCAAATTAAAAAAAAAAAATGTAGACCGTGGTTATTCTCCCACATGCAAAGTTGTTTGACACGCCTACTTTTTAGGGGCGTTTTTGACCCAAAGTTTCAGTACAAAGTCAATTATGTAAATTTGTTATTTGGAACTTGGCATGTGAAGATGCTTTTCAGCAGCAAAACTGAATTAAATAAATGACAAGTCAAAAAGGCCGGCAAAACAGTGATCAGATAAATGCTGAGTTTGACAGCTCATTGGTTCAATCTTTCAACGAAAAGTTTTAAATGAAACGATAGTACTTATACCTCGATAAAGTATACGAAATTCTGCTCTCATCTACCTACAACAAGGGTACTTAATTTGCCCTACTCTTTTCTTATAGCGACTGGAATAATATTTTAAAGGTTTGGTTTTTCAGCTGACAGCTAAATTGTGCTCCTTTTCGTTACAATTATAGACTTACTTTTGCCATTTAACCATGAAACGACTTACGATACACGTCGGCAGCTGTTTGTAAGACATTCTGAGGTGAGCAAAGTATGGAGCTTCAGTCGAGACTTGGTATTTTGTCAAATACATAAGTGAAATGCACAATAAAATTTGCAAGTAAGATAAGATAAGTGATAAGACACGCTAATAGATTCAAATGAAATATTCCATACAAAAAATGTTACCCACCGCAAAATATTCGTTTCCACAAGCTGCCGAAACGAATAGGCGCCTGACACTGACAGTAGTTGAACCCAATATAAACCCCATCGATGGACAATTTTTATTGACATGTCCTCCGAGGACCGACAAGACATCACAATCGATTCTATAACATCAAATGAAAGTTTGTATGTATTTGCAATCCAACAGCAAATACATTTCTATCCAATCACTAAAACGACAGTGTTCAAAAGTCTCTATATATTCTCAAAGGACGAAATCGTTCCCTTTTACAGATGAATGAACGAATCCATCATAACACCATAGAACCATTACTCTGCTGACAAACAGATTAGTTCATCCCTTGACCTGGAACTATTCCCTCTCGCTCTCTCTCTGTCTCTCTGTGCTATTATCTTCCACGTCATCTAACCACCAAAGCGAATTCCTCGTCTTTTATCCTTGCAACCAACAACGACCGAAAACAATGCCAAATTTGAGACCATTTTTGCACTTTGTCCAAATCAATTCATTCGAACCACGCATTCGCCATAGTTATGTATTCGTTCAGCACATAAAAGGGATGCACTCATGTGGAACCCATCGTCCATGCGGATTAAGCACACACCTAAAAGTACCCTAAAGTGGTGTGTACCAAGTACGAATATGTGTACCTACTTTTCTTTAGCGAATACGATGATGGCGCGCAGGAAAAGGAAAAGGTGTACCAAACCTAAACTAACGTATAGACCCTTTGTCTACCTCTACATATTATTCTCCTCACCGACCGTAGGAGTATGTATATGTGCGCGTCTCACACCCCCGTTTCAAAAGGAACTTATAATATAATTTATGTTGACACACCCCCAAGTTTTTGTGTTCATGTCCAGTCCAGACATACGGGCATTTTGTATGCCTATTCGGTAGCAATAAAGGTACCTTCTCGCCTCATCCCTATATATACCTTCGTCGGTCAGTCGTCGTGGTTCGTGTCGGTCGACACCCATTTCAAAAGCAACTTAATAAATTTCTCTACTTAAAAACAAGTTTTAAACGTAAATAATTGATAGAACAGTAGGCACCTACATTATATACCTACAGTGTGATAGAAGACATAAAAAAAGACTTGTATAGAATAGATTAAACTGACCTTGGAGGTGTGCGTCCGTAAACTAGATTCCGTTGCGAAGCCTTTGCCGCAAATGTTACAATGGAAGGGACGATTCTTTGCACGCTCAACTTGAGCGTCGTGATTTCTTAAATGTTGCTGCAGATTTGAAAGCTGGATAAATGCACGTCCGCAATCTGGTAAATGGCACTTGTAGGGTCGTTCACCTGTAAAAAAAAACCAAAGAAAAGTTTAAAGTTTTATTAAAGTGAGGAGATTACATTTTGACCCAAATATTGGCACAAGTACCTATAAACATAATGATTCGAACGACGAGAGATGGCAGCAGGAGACGCACCCCCATACCAAGTTAGTCTGCACAAGTGTAATCTTCATAGGAGCTTACAATCTGGTGGAGTTTTGTCAGATGAAAGGTACACAGTACACACATCAGCACAGTATCTCAAAGCTGGCAACAGAAGACTTAACTTTTCAACATTTTGTGTGATGATATAGTACCTACCATTGTGTGACTTTGGTTATGGGCTGACCTTCGACACATTTGTGTTTAAAACTCTGTATTCGACTATTGTCTCTCAATTGCGGTGTTATTAAGAGCCTTACTGTTTACTGAGTCAATCTTTGGGGTAATTACGAATAAATGGACCGACAGTCGGTTTGAGACTACGTCCTATAGCAACAAAAGGAGGGTTTTTTTTTATTTTTATTTTTATATCTGGCCAGTACCTAATCCTGTTAAGGTCGAGCAATAGTGGCATCATCGGTCTGTACTTCTTCGACGATTGCATTGAGAGCACTGCCGATCGATGTTAGCTTATTTCCTTTGGCCAACTTTGGATTATGTGAATATGAACGACAAGAGGATACAACTGATGCCAAAATAGGCATTCTGCACGAGCGAAGGCATGGTTACCTCACGCAGAGGCGAAATGAAATGGCCACCGAGATCATTCAATTTGATCCCGCTAGAGGTTTTCTTGTAAGGTCTCCTTAAATCGCAGGTCTTTGCAAATCAGTCGAAAATGACAGGTGCCCTCAAAGTCAACATAACCCGTGCTTATCGCTCAAATTCAGTCAGAAACATCGAACATCAGATGCTCCCCACTAAGTTATACCGAGGCATCGTTCGCCTCCAACTAAATCGATAGAATTTGAAGCGAATATCGACCGAAGAATATTTCTTGCAAAGCGCCCCAGGGGGTTTTAATCCCTGGCCTACTGTCCAAGTCGCATTTGCGACTCCGAAAATTCGACATTGCCGCTTCGTGGACTGAGCTTCGTTTATTCGCTGTAAGGAAGCTGCCAGCAAGCGTACAACAAGCTGCAAATGACGAAAGCCTGCGTATGAAGAGCAGCTACGTATGGACAGTAGGCCCTACAGTGTTTTTGACACAGTTGAGAGCATCACCCTTCTTGGGGATGGAGCATACGATGCTGAGTTGTGTGTAATTTAGAAATAAGTTGATGCAAACTTCTTACCAATTCTAATGCCAGGCATTTTTTATAGCTCGACCGGTACGAGGCTTGAACGGCTGACAAAATTGTTGAAGCCAGAACTATGTAGAATTGTGAATGACTGAAGGGTTTACTTGGGATCAGCGTCCAGCCCGTTAACTTGACAAGCAACTTCACGAAACAGCTTCGGATCATCGCCAAACGCAACAGTTGCAATTGCAGGGTTATAGAGATAAGTGAATCAGCTATTGACTCAACTACAGGCGTTAAGATCTAATAACTTTCTTCTACTAACTTTCGACCGAGAAGTCGATACAGGCAAAGTTAGGGACGCTTCTGGCCTAAGATGGTGTTGGTACCATATAGGCGTCACTGAAAGAAAGCCATGCATTGTTGCCAACTTATGGCACGAATGAGATCTCGTCTTTAATCTCGACAAAAGCGTGCGTTTGTACAACCTTCGTCAATTTTCTTGAACATAGAATCGACTCAAACGGCTTCCCCGAAATCAGTCTTACGTGAAAGCCATTTTCGACTCCGAACATACAAAGACGGTGACAGGTATGAGAAGCATCCGCAAATTCATTTAAACAAATACCTTGAGGGTTGCAAACGTTAAAATGACAAGCGGAAAGGGAGATAGAGAAGATTCTAAATCCCTTAAAAGAGTGTAAGGATCAACGCGACACTAATGACCTTATAAAATCCGCCATTGAAGCCGCAGCTCAGTTCAACAAAGACCAAACTTCAACTTATGGCAGTAGTTCAATTTTCCAAAGGCAGTACACAAATTGGGATCTTGTTCTGACCAGAAACCACCAGATACGGATACATGGAAACCATTACAGAGTGCCCTTCTCCATCCAGATATTCCACTTAACTTAATGTGTATTATTCTTAAATTAAGAAGAGCGTTCTTAAATTAAGAAAAGCGTTCTTAATTTAATAATACTGTGCTGTAAGAAAAAGACAGTTACAAGTTTAAGAGCGTGTAGTTACTCGAAAGGTTCTTAAATTTAATCAGGAACTTTCATGAAATCAGAAGGTCATGTTACTAGATTCATGTAGTTTTACTAGTTCCAGATCGTCATGCTTAATTTAAGCACAAATAGGATAGCAAGGCATACAAGCTCAAAATTTATTAATATGGTCGTGTTTGTGCTCAGTATTTCTATGCTTTTCTCTCGGTGTTAATATGTCAATGAGCAAGATTTTAAGTTCTTTAATAAGCAAGTAAGAAAATCGAAATACAATTTCCGACCTTGCTGAATTTTTTAAGTCCAATCCAAATATGTCCCATATTCGTAGGCATATCTTCATTCAAAACTGAGTAATTGAGTTACTGACCCCATTCTACATTTAAGCTTGTAAAAGCGACTAATATTTAAAGTTGTAAGCCAAACCACAATCATCTGAATATTGCGTGGAATTTTACAACATTTTTTTTAGACAGTCTGTCTCAAGTGATCCTTGTAACAAATCACCCCTAAAACGGATTCTTTAAACAAGGAAGTCTCCCTAAATGCTTCTTAACACTTTTTTTTTTTAAACGATCTGAATAAAAGACAGAGAACAATCACCCATTGTTGTAATCAAAACATTTCAACACTTCCTTCCGTTTTATTCCTTTTAACAAAAAAATATGTTTTCTTTTTTTTTACTGGAAAAACCAGTTTTACTTCCTCAAAAAAAGGGACGAAACGCCCAAAGCTACCCAAAAAAAAAAAGAAATAATACAATTCAACATTTGCAGAGAAAACTCAATCAGGTGTGAATGAAAACTGCGAAGAACTATACCTACTAGCAAATGAATGTGCGCGAATTTCCAGAGAATGGGGCTAATGAGCTTGAAAAATAAGAAAAAAAAAAAAAAATTCTAACGTACTTGCTAGACAACCAGTTATCACAATCAGTAAGGATATTTTCAGTTGAGCAAACATTTTCACTCGTTCCAAAGTGCATACAAAATGTTTGCTTTTATCACTAATTTTCGTCATTTTTGTTTCATCCCCGTCTGTCTGTCTGTCGGTGTAATCAAAATTGTAATGTTAATTCAAAAAAACAGTATCCTCCCGACGCGACTGAGATCTGGGATTATTCCATTAGACGTTACTGTCTACTGATGGCAAAAGGACCAAAAAAGATTCATTAAATTAGGTAGATAGGTACCTTCGGTCGTTGCTGCAAACAGTCAAAGATGCTTGCTCCTCTCCATACACACAGAGAAAAAGCTGGAAGGGGGAGCGATAGATAGAATCTTGGATTTAATTTTTCATATAATCATGTTTGTCTTGTGATGTATATTTTTTGTTGTCCTTCCTTTTGGTCCTTCTAGCACTTATGATTTTTTAATTTCAGAACAAATGACAGTGAGTAGCAAGCAAGCAAGCAACAGACGGACAAAGTTGAATTACTGTCGCCCGTAATGAGTATTTGCAAAAAGACGAGCGTTGAAGAGAGAAACAAAATTTCAAGTACAAATAAATTCACGTCACGCAAAAGGATTGATTTTTTCATATAACAGTGCGGGATAGGTAGGTATATAAAATATAGGTCATCACGAGGACAATAACCCCCGAAAAAAAGGACACTGGTGGACAAGGAACTTTTTTTTTGTAAATGGGTCAGCGCGAGTACAGTTCATCGTCAATCATTCATCGTTATACAAACACGTGTGGTGGGAAACGTGACATGAAAAAGGGTTGAATAGGGACACACACAGAAAAAAAAAATAAATAAAAATTTTGAACACCTGGTTAGACAGCATGTGCACCATAACGCGGAAGTTGATACAGTTATATAACCCCTTGTTCCATTGTGTGTTAAACATCCCCTCTGGAAGAGTGTCGCCTCTCTGTGGATTAAGATCTCTCCTATACCCCTGCCATTACACTGACCAAAGCGATATTATCCTTTCAAGCGCCTAATCGAGCCGGCAGCCACCAAATGGACGACGACGACGACGATCGTCAAATAAAAAATAAAAACAAACTGAATACGACTCGCAATGCAATTGCAACGCAAGGATAATTCGCGCACCTACCATTTGCAGATTGTTGTGCAAGTGAACATGAACATATGCGTTGCATTTGCATTGCATTGCATTTGCGTAAAATTATTCCAAGGAAGCACCTGGTGTTGGTGTTGCTGCTGCTGCAGACAAAAGGACTCGTGCCCCCCTCATACCTACAAATCAAATCATCCTCTATCGCGCGTACTTAGCATTCACTGTACACACTTAACTGTCAACCCTTTTGTCATTTTTTCTGTTGTTGTTGTTACCCTGGTCAAATATGTATCCCCCCAAGGATAATTTTTCCCAATTTATTCCACGAAACATTGAGGAAAAAAAAAAGGATCATGTCACATCGCGCTGATGAGTGTAACTGACCGTGTAAATTGTTGTAACGTGTAATTAATGGTATTTTTTTCTTTCTTTCTTCCCTACGCCGCCGCCGCTGAATCCTTGTTTGAAATATATGCGGCGGCGATGGCGAAAAAAAGGGTTCGAATCGAGTTCGATGTTGCTCTGATGATAATGATGATGATGGGGAGACCATTAACGGAGATAAAACCGTATTATTTAATTTTTTTTTTTGTTTTTTTTTGTGTGTGTATTTCTAAATTGTTACAAAACGCTTTCAAACAGCAGAACGCAATGCAATTTAATAGCAATTGAGTAACAAGTGGCGTGTTGCGGTATGCGGTGGACATTTGGTTGAGTGTTTTGTTATTTTTATTTATATCTCTTTCGGTTGTTGTATGGGTCTCTGTGGAGTTCACCAAGGAAACACCATGGGGTTGGTCAGGAGATTAGTCTTCTTGGAATTTTTATGGACGGATTTTAACGAGTTGTGGAAAATTGTCCAGATGGTGGTTTTGGTTTTAATTTTTTTTCTCTTTTGTTGGATGAATGGTTTAATTAGCAAATGGATATTTAGGGGTGTGAAATGAATATACCTATGTATTTACATATACAAATATAATATGAAGTGTGTTTGACCAGTACAATGCACAGAATAGTTGGACAGCAGAGTTCAAATAGTGTCTTGTCCATCTGGTACAGTCCGATGATCTTTTTGGTTCTTGGTTGACGTTATCGTCATGGAAAACACGCGCTGCTACGTGCAATTTCGAAGTAACTGCTCCGAACTATTTCAAACGTGCACCGGATTTCGGCAAGGAAACGCGCTATCATGCGACTTCTTCAATATTGTACTGAAGCAGATAGTGCGCAGGGCAGGTGTGAAGGTGAAGGCACTATCTTCACCAGGTCCGCCCAGCTACTGGGCTATATGCGGACGATATTGACACCATCGAAGCGTTCACGGCGATTGAAGATCAGGCGAAATACGTTGGCCTTGAATAGTAAATGAGGACAATATCAAGTACCAACATGCTATCAACAAAGAAATTAGCATCTGTCCCCCGCCTAGGACAAACCGTCACTGTTGATAGCAAAAATTTCGAGGTAGTTAAGGAGTTCACCTACCTCGGAGTAAACATAAACTCGACGAATGACACCCTAGTGGAGATCCGGCGAAGATTAGCCCTTGGCAAAACAACTGGGTTCTAAACTCCTAACTCGAAGGACGAAATGTGTGTTCTATAAAACTCTTCTGCTTTATGGCGCCGATCGCTGGACGATAAGCAAGAATAAGAGCTAAGAATAAGAGCTCCTAATGTCCTTCCAAGGGGAGTATGGAAACGCTGTTACTCCAATCCTCGCTTCATAGAATTAGCCATTTTTTTCCCCTGATTCACCACCAAATTCAAAAATATTTGTATATCGAAAAATGACAGACTTTTTAAAACAAGAAAACAAAAATGTCAAAGTGACATTAGGTCACTAATCCTAAAAATCAACTCATTCTTCTTCCATTCGTATAGCTTCACATCGATCTTGACGGTAATTGGATTTGCCTTTCACCTTGGACCGTCGAAATACCTAAAACAGTTCTCGCTTATTTCCGACAAATGCGACAGTCATTCTTGATCGGCGCAAAGTACCCATCACTACACCGTCAATTGAAAAGAATATAATATTCAATAGGGTGGGGGTGCCAGTGGGTAAATGAAAACTTGCTTTAAATTATCAGACCATTCTATTTGTATCTAGCTATACCTACTTGGCGAAAAGCCCTTTAGAAATAATCTTCAACTGCTGATGGACCCAAAAAGTAAGCGAGAAATCGTCTTGATTAATTTCCGTGGAAATTGCGCCAACGGAAAGGGACAACTTGTTCTTCATCTTCGGCGACCATTGCAACACAAACACAGTCATGATGGCAATGGCTGGCTTCTCGAGGGGGTAATTAAGTGTTTTGAAAGTTTCATCCCCCCCCTTCCAAGCTTCACCCCTTCCAGTATTCAGATCCATGGTCTCTATGTGCGGTTTTTCGATGCGCTCTTAAATTCGCACACTTTTGCAATGAGTTTATTTACATTTAGTTAAAGAGGTAAAATTTGAATGAATTATCGCCAAAGGAGTGCACAAGTTAATCCGACCTCCAAGGTGTGGTTGTAGCCGCGTATATAGTCAGTGATTATGATGTTAAAGTGAGTGCGCTCGTTTAAGGGGTTAAGAGTTCGTTGAGGTTTCAATATTTCTTCCAACTAACTCTGGGCATGATACTTTACCTTACCTCAATTGCTTTTCATTAATGGGCTCAAAGAAATTGTGTCCTTCGAATAGTGTAGGAAGGATGTTGTTGAAGAAATATGCGATGACGGTTTTACTATATTGAGGATGTTTGAATAATACTTTGTGTTAGATTTGTTTGTTAGGGTTGGGTTGGGGGTCTTGATTTTTGTATATCATCAGATCCAATGTTGAACATGGAAATGGAAAATAGATTGTCATCAGGACACATCGAATTTCTGTGTAAAATACTGACCTGGCCGAAAAGGGGGATATCTTAAGAAGTTTCAGTAGTCTAAATAGTATGTCTATATATGCATAAGGTCTGATGAGTGATATGTCCAGCACACTAGTCACTGAGATACTGAGCCACAAACGTCTTTGATAGTTGAGGTCCATGTGTTCACCACGAGCTGTGACACAAAATATGTCAGCCCATCGGACTAGTTTTAATTCCTCGCTTGGATGAGCTGTACATAAAGTTGCCATGGACGAGTTGTCCGTAGATGTGGCTATGAAGGAAAATGTTTCCCCATCTACAAACGCACGAGTCCTGAAGTCGATTCTTTTTTTTTATTATGATTTCATAGTTGATCTGAAATGCAGATTTTGTTTAACAAAAAAAAGCTTTTGACCGACATTAAAATATTTTCATCAGATAAATGAAGATCATTTTGTGCTGAAGGCTGTTTTAAATTTGTTTGCTACAGCGACTTTCAACTTCTATACAAACGTCTAAGTCTCTCACACCAAAAGACACCTTTGTTATTCGCGGCCGTAATTTTTGAATGCATTTTTTTTTTCCTACACATCCTTTCTCAAAACCTGACATGTAATTATGAAAACTCGTCCTCGGTAACCACAAACCAAAATGAAGAAGGAAAAATACCACAATCATCATGATTGCCACCCTATTATCTTCTTCCCTTTGATAATGTTTTATAGTTCCATTACCGGCGATGTCAAGGATGATATTAAATTTTTTTCTACTTAAAAGGATCCTATTGTGCAAACCGGATTATTTCTATAAGATAGAAACTAGTTTCCATTGAAATTTTTTTCAATTTCAAAATAGGGCGGGTTGACGAGGAAGATCAGAAAAAAATTACGAGAAGACTCACTAATTGCAGAATTAATCATCCTGAGTCAATTAAGCTAGGAAATTCGCAGCGAATATCCTTAGGAAAACACAATTTTTTTGCTCTCCTTCTTTCCGATTTAATTTGTCCGTTCGTCACTTTCATCATATTCGTCAAGTAGATTGTGAGCGATGGAATATAAAGAAAGTCATATGCACCATTGAGGAGGTGAGGTTTTTTTTTCATTTGATTCTGGAAGACATTTTCCATTTTCAATTATCTTTTTGTCAATTTGTTATTTGGGGGACAGTTTTTTTTCTACTCTTCTGAAGGGAATGAATTAATAATTTCTTATAACATTTAATCCGAAGCTTTGAACGAATGTGCATGTGTGAGTGGGAAACGGCCAAATAAAAAGAAAATCACAGTAAATCGAAGGACTTGAGACGTTATTCAAAATGAGGGTGACATGAACAAACAAACAAAAAATCAATGTCTAGACGTTTCTTTCGCCAGTTTTTTTTCGGTTCAGAGTCGTTGGAAAAATTTTCAGTGAATTATGGTAGAAAAAAACACTGTTGACCCACCCACTGATACGTTTCATCATGCAAATGGCTGATTAAATTTTATATGACAATCTTTTATATAACTATATGAGAAGGAGAGAAGGAATTGTTGGAGTGTATACTGAAATTTTAATAGACGGCTTTAACTTAGAGGTAGTTCAGGACTTTCGTCTAGTACGGCTCCGCTATTAACTCTGAAAATGACATCACATCAGAAATCAAACGAAGATTTACCCTTGCCAACCGCTGTTACTTCGGCATAAAAAAGCAAATGATTAGTAAGAGAAACACCAAGGAGACCCTATATAAGACCCTCATCATCCCATTCCTGCTTTATGGCACAGAATCATGGACGCTATCAAAGTGTGATTCGAGTGATTTTTGGTCCCGTTTGCGTTGACGGGCTTTGAAGGAGAAGATTTAACAGCGAGCTATCAGCGACATCGACGTCAGAAAAGTACGCATCAGTCGTCTAAAATGGCTGCGATATGTAGAGCGAATGAACACCAACGCTCCAGCCTGAAAAGTCTTCATTTCCAACCCGGAGGGACAAAGCAGTTGCGGAAGAGCTTGCCTTAGGTGGCGCGCATAAGTGGAAGTGGTTAATGCTAACTAGAGAGGCGTGTTGGTTGAGGCCCAGGTCCACCCCGGACTGTAGAGCCACCTAGGTAAGTAAGTAAGCACAAGTGGTGAATAAATTATGAACCTTTAGACGACATGTAGTATAATGTAATACGACAGGTCTTTGAAAAGTCTATTTTTCTTGAGCTGTGAATAAAGTTGCCATGGATGAGTTCTCTGTAGATGAAATGCGATGGCACAGTACTCAATTCTAACCGCCTACACCATGTGGCTGTGTAGATGAGTTGACCATGGTTCAGTTGTCTCGTGGATGAGCTGTGAATAAAGTTGCCATGGATGAGTTGTCTATTTAATACGAAAATGATCAATTGACGTCGAGGTTCGCTTCCCGACAGGGGAAGAATTTCCAGGACTACCCAAATCTCTACCATTCAAACAATCACTGAAAATAATCTAATCAGATGGCTTAGTGTTGTTAAGTTATTAGAAATAGTGGTCAACTAAAAACGTTTAAACCCTCTCAAATCAACCACCTTTGACTGAGGAAATTTAATAATTTCATCAATTGGAACTCCACGATGCAACCCTTTAATTTCATGGGAAATTTCACCCCATTTGCACATCGTTTAGCCTGCGAAACTGAATTATACTAAAATACCTCACAAGTACCCCAAAGGAAGAGTGAAAATGCAAAAAAAATTCAACATCAAAGATTATCGGCCCAGGAATGCGCCGCGGTTGCTGGCGACAAAATAGCCCATGCCCACCAACACCCAGCCAAGTTAAAAAGGTGATGATTACCCCCAAAAAGAATGACGAACAAAAAAAAAGAGAGCGAAAAAAAATAAAACCGCTCCATCACGGTACGTGCCTGGTTTGTTGGGCATACGAACGATGCCTGTCTGGGTCTCCTTTGCCGGTTCTCGTCGACTTTTTATCGTCCACTTAATCGCCTCTGATGACTTTAACGCGATTTTTCGCAGCATTTTTCCGTCTTTTTTGCGGCTGCTGCGGCGCGACGCGATTGCTGCTGCTTCTGCTGCTGCTCCTGGTGGTGATGCTGCCGTTGCATATTTAGCAGAAATTAAGATATTGAAATTTATTTTCACTCCTGGTGTCAGTATACGTGAGTTAATGAGTACTTAACGCGATTTCTTCCCTTTTTTTTAGGTACATTTTTTAACTTCCCTTTTGAAAATCCTTCAGAGGACATGGAATATTTTTTGTTGCGCTTATTTTTTGTTTCACCTCAGCCGAGAGCAAGGAGAGGAGAGGAGAGAAGAGATTAAAGGTCAGCGACAGACTGCTCTGCAAGTGGTGACAGTAGGAAAAATCAACTCGGCGAAAAAGTGGAGAACGGGCTAAATCCTTTCAATCTCTGTCCTGTTGCTGGGATTTTTTTTTTCATCCTATTTAATGGTGGCACAAAGTGCTCCGGTTATAATCACCAGTAAACGGCCGGAGGATAGCAGCCTAATGGATACCGATAACGGTGGACAGATTGAGTAGATTTTTTTTTCATTCTGGTATATCCTTTGAAGGATTATACATTTTTTTCTGAGATTTTTTTCCTGTACCGACGGTCAATAGGAAAACAAAATTTATTTTTTTTTATTCAATCCCACGGATGATTAATTCAATTGATTGTCCTGGTCAATTAGGTGTCGGTTGACCAAGGACGAGGATGAGTAGCGATTTTGGGTGCACAACTTTGGGCCATTATGAGAGTGGGTATAGAGAAAAATAACCAAAAAGATAATAACGACTTACCCGTGTGTAATCGTGTGTGTTGTTGCACATGTGACAATTGTTTAAAGCGTCGATCACAATAGGAGCACTTGTACGGCTTTTCACCGGTATGCACGCGTATATGTTGCACCAACTGATGATTACTTGAGAATGACTTGAGACATTGTTGGCATTGATGTGGTTTTGATTCAGCACCCATACCGCCAGGACCCAATCCAACACGGGGTATTTGTTGAATTTGTTGCATTGCGCTCTTGTGCATGAAGAGCTGTAAGGATTACACGGTGAAATAAAAATATTTTTATTACGGAATTGACTTACAAATTTTTTTTTTTTAATATTAAGTAACAAAAATAATGAGTTAATTAAAAATTATAAATATTATGCCAAAAAGTTCACTTTTGAGTAATAATTACTTGAATCCATTTGATGAGCGCTTGGTAAATGAAAAGAAAAAAAAATTTAGCATATTGAATTTGGTAGATACGCAAGACCGTCAGTGGTCAGTTCCGTGTTGGCATGGTGGGTCTTTCGAGGATGAGTTCTGTCGGTAGGACTGTAAGCGACACCTAATGACCAACTTTGACAACATTTTATCACAATCACTAAAGAGCTAAATAGAAGCCACATAGAATGAGCGGGCTTTGGATTTCTGCGAGGACAACATTCATACCCTGTTAATGATATCACTGTATATAGGAGGCGCAAAAGGCTTCTTTTTTGAGGATTTAGTGTCCATTTGCTGTCAGTGGCAAGGCTGCAGAGAAATTTGAAATATTAATCGATATCCCACAAGGCTGTACTCTTTGACCACTATTGTTTCAAACAAAGCTTTGTGGGTGGAGAGCGGTTTACCAACACCTAAAGCAATAATAACAAACAATTATGGGTAGTACAAGAAGCTCACTATACTAAATGACCAATGGTTTTGTAATTTAGACAAATCTGTGACCGAATCGCCACATCCGCGAACGAGCAGGTTTGCATGCGGACACTCGGCGATGTTATTTTGCTGTGTGAGCCAGGGTGAGCAAGAGTGGCAGCTTCGGCACAGGTGAGGAGGCACGGCATGCTTGTGCGTTAAAGTTACCTACGAAATTTTTGAATCTATGGCATGACGGGAGAATGATAAAAATTTTGCATGGCGGATGAGTGATTCTATAGTTGGAAAAGCCCTGGAAATAGAGGCCCACTGCAAGGCACCTTTTACCTGACATTTGTTTGAATTTTTCGAAGTAAGGTTGGTCATTATATGGTCATTATACAAGTAATGAATTTCTTTTTATTTATTTAATGGAAATGTAGGTACATTTTTAACGATTCAAATTTGCTTTTTCACATGTCAAATAGCAGAGCAAATGTAATTCAAATACATCCATCACTTGTCACTCGGCGAGGGTCCATTGTACACAAGTCAAATACTCAAACCAGAGTTTCCAAAGGCACTTTCAAAAGTCATTCGACGGTTTTCATATTTTTCAGCTGAACGTTTGGTAGATTTTAGGGGGAATTTAAAGTCTCTAAAGAAATATCAAAATTCGGCATCTTTCATTATAAAACAATATGTCACCATCAACCACTGAACTATTGACATGACGTGCAGTAGATCTCTTCCAAATGTCTGATGTCTATCCAACTATGCACCTCGAGGGAAATACTTGTGTATATTCTTGTTTGTCTCTCCCTATTCCCCCCAATAGCTTTTCCGAACCATACAGATCAAGAATGAACAAAAAATAAAAAATAAAAAAAAATAAAAATAAAAAAAAAAAATCCTCTACACACTAGTAAATTGCTTGAACTTCTCTTGTATTTTAATAACGCAAAAAAAAGAAGGCGAAAATAATAAAAATCAACTCCAAGAGAAAATAACTAAAGTAAGCTGAAAACATAAAATTAAAAGAAAAATATATTTTTTCCTCCTCGCGCACAGAAAAATAAAATTTTCCTATTAAACTTTTTTTTTTTCTTGCTATACACTGCCTATAATGTGCGCAGTGCACTCACATTCATTTTCGTCCACAATCTACTGCCATCCTGCCGTTGACTCCCTCCGCATGCTTCATCTATCTCGGTACGTAGAGAAAAAATAAAATTTGAAAAAATAAAAGCGGACCAAAACGAAAAAAAAAAAATGAGAAAAAAATCAAAGATACGAAAATAAGAGGCGGCGGAGGATGAGGCCTGGAACGGTTGGTCTCTTTCCGTGCGTTTGTTAGCTTTTTTTTTTGTTCTTATATCTTGGAAGATGGTGTGTTCGCGTTCCTTTCGTATTTGTCTGTTTTCAGCTCTCCTCTGAATAGCCCCTGGATTTCAATAAGACGTTCTATGCATTGTGGCATCAGCATCAGAGAGAAGAGGAGACAGTGGACTATTTTTTTTATTTTCTTCTTTCCTTAACAAACTTGATGATCTTACATAAATGTGCCCTTCTTTACTGTCCGGAGTATTTATTTTTATGTTATGTCTGTCGAGAGAGTAACATAGAGGATGCGAACGAAAAAAAAAAAATAGAACAACAAAAATAAAGGTGTAACTAATGTCGTTGGCCTGATGCAGAGTACAGAAAAAAAAGAAGTGAATAGTATAGCCGTTGGAGGCGAAGTTCGCGAATACCCTATGAGAGTGGTTTGTCGATTAATTATAATTGTATTGAATTGGCTTTGACACAGCAATAGAGAGACCTATAAAAAGACACAGAATGAAAATGTTAAATTTTACCCAATGTTGCTAAATTAGTTTCAGTTTAAAATCTCATATTCATCTAGAATGTAAAGGAACGTAGAGCCCCCCTATTCCTAGCCCCTTATCAACTTTTTGAGGGGTCAACTTTTCTTTCTTACCGCTTACGATAGCTATGTGCCAGTGATGGAGAAAATAACTCAATTGGAAAGTATTTCAGGAGATTTTGATTTGACTCCCTTTTAGGGGGGGCACAAAGAAATATTCCTTTATTTAAAATCACTGGTAAATTAGTAATAATTCTGTACACTACTAGTGATGAAACTTTTATCTTTTATTCTCCAAAAGTCTATCATTAAGAGTAAAATTTTTAGGGGGACTTTTCATAATTTTAAAGAAATGGAACAGTAAGTAAGTTGCACAACTTTATGTACACGTTATGGAAGAAGAATGAAAACAATTTTACATGTTATTCAGCATTAGTTAAAATAACCCCCTTTTAGGGGGTTATAGGGCAAATATACGGGAAAATAAATTATTAAGACGCACAGTTGAAGTCCTTTCTTTAATGGTAACCTTACAACTGACTCCTTAATTGATACACATTTTTAGGCTGGGAGAAAAAATATTTCCAAGTCTACCTCTGGTTAATCTTATTTTCCAAAAGAGAAAGAAATTTCTTAAAAAAATATTATTTTTACACCCAACCAATCTGAACAAGTGACGGTACTTTCTCGGTAACCTAATTCAATATTGCACTTTCAACTATAAATAATAAAAAAATAAAATAAAATACATATCACAACAGGTCCTTATATTCATTTAGAGCCGTAGGCCTAACTTGCCCATTTGAATATTAGTCCGTCAAATTGATTACCAGAAAAAATTTGTGTCCATACCTTAAGCTGTCGTTCTTGAATAAATGCACACCAAATGGAAAACGCGTGCTTACAGTAGGTGTTCCTATAAACAAATAAACACAAGAGCAATGATGCCAAATCCCCATACTGATGGTATAATTACGTCTATGGCACCACACACAATCACCAAATAGGTGCATAAATTACAAGAGAAATTTATTCGATCACGTTTTGGGGCACAATTTGGCTCCAAAAAATGATGCGCTCTCAATTTAAAATCAAATATCATGAATTGTTGTATATTTTCATAAATTATGTGTCTGCCTGCAGCTGATCTAAATTGGATTGTCATCTGTTTTGGTATCGGTTGGAAATTATTGAAATCACGGAGTACAAAGCGAATTGGTGCGGAAAATCATCAAATTTGCATATGTCAGGAAATAATTTTGCTGTTTGAATTTATATAAATTATATAAATTGTGATACAGAAATAAAAGCAAAGTTTTATCTTAAACTAAGAAAAGAAGGCCATTCAAAAATCATAACAATAAGCAAAATTACTATCAATTTAAGAAGGCTTAGTTGAATACTCTAAACAATTTAGGTATGTACTTAAATTAAGCACCACGTTCTTTAAAAAAGTAATACTGCGCTTGAAGAATAAACAAATTCGTTATGAATTACTGAAGGACGTGAATTTAGGTTCTTATTCATATTCTTAATTTCAGATGACTCGCTTGATTTAAGCGATGAATATGAGTTGAAAATTTATTAAATTAATCGTGTAATTTCTGGAAGTAAGAATGTCCGGCGCAAGTGCGGTCGGAGTATTCTTAATTTCAGACGACTTGCTTGATTTAAGCATAGCGATAAATATAAGTTGAAAATTTATTAAATTAAGCAAGTAGTTTCTAGAGTAAGGAATGGCTGGTCTTTGTTTTAGAAGACGTGCTTGATTAAAGCAATGAATATGACTTGAAAATGTATTAATTAGAGCGTTTATTCGGTTTCAGCTCAAGGACAAATGTATCATTTTGCTGGACATAGAAACATTGGGATCAATGAGAAAGTGGATGGATTAGGAAGAAGAGTTTCGACAGCTATTTCAGAAAAACTGATAGAATACTCAAGCTTGAGACAAAGAACACCTACAAACACCAGATGGACTTTCATAGAAACGAAGTGAGGACTTTTTAAGTCTTGGAAGCTCGCGTCATATTTTAAGTGAGATCTAAAGAATACTGAACTGCATTCAAAATTTTCACTTGATTCGACTCATATGTTCTTTAGAATATGAAGGGTGGGCTATCTAGTGGTTTCTTTTTAAATCATGGATTATTTTGACACTGACAACTGTTTCCCGGTTGAAATCTTGACAGAAAGTCAGTATCATACCTCCGCGGAACGAAATGAGTTGCTTTGCGCTTGAAAAATGTTGGGAAATATTTAAAATTTATTTCCAAAAGAAGTTTTGGCCGAAATGAAACAACCACTGATGTTGTACACAAGTTTGTGCAAAAAGTTCGTGAGACGGGTATGCTAGTGTACAACACTCATGGTCCCCCATCGTCGTATGGCCACAGAGAGTGACAGTTTAATGCGGATTGTGGAGTGGTGGCAACGTTTTGGTCAACGGTGGGCGTTACAGAGCCATGCTAACAGATTAATTTTTTTTACTGAAATTGAAGACATGGATTTGGACGACTTCTGGTTCATGCAGGATGGCGCGCCATGCCACACAGCCCATGCCACAATTGATCTTTTGCGCACCAAATTCCCAAATCGTGTTAGCAGCCGATATCTATTGGAGTTGCGATTTGACCCCTTTGGGCTTTTTTTTGTGGGGAACCGTGAAGGACCGATGTTATGCCAACAATCCGGAAACGATTCAAGCACTTAAGGCCAATATTCTCCAAGCTACAGCCCGAAACCATCAACAAGGTCTTGGAAAATTGGAGTGACAGAATGCGCTACTGCGAAGCCAGCCAAAGCAGCCACTTGATGTTGTGTTCCATAATTAATGGGAATCTTTCCTTTTACTAATAAAGAAATAATACACGGAAAAAAATTAAATTTGTTCCTCTGATTGCACAATGGAAGTCACTAATAGTGTTAAAGATGTTTATTGCTCCTACGAGAGGCCTTGGCCATCATCGCAGCTTTTAACTTCATAAGGCAATCGCTTCACACAATTATCCTGATCGTGTCAATTCGAAGGCGATTCCGACGTACTCAATGTTACCATCCTTTCATATTGCTTTCTATTTCTCAGTATATATAGAAAATCCCCTTCAAGCCCATTTAATAAAAGTTCTAAATTGTTTTGTTTATCCTTTTTTTTCTGTAAATATCAATTGCCTCCTATATGTATGTACGATTGTACGTGTGCGCATAACGCCACATGTTACTTTATTTAGGTTTATTCCTCTCGTTTCATTTAAGTTTTTCTTATTTTTTTTTTTTTTGCTGTTCGCAGTTCTTTATAGCCATTTTCGTTTTTAGCAAATGTTACTGACCTAACATAAGAAAAAATTTGTTATATTACGATTGTCGGGAGACGGTTGCAGTTGCACCACCAAGCCAATGTGTATACAACCTCCAACAAACGGCAACCAGAGAGAATCAGCAGTATAGCTAACAGCCAACAGCCAACAGCCTCCACCTTCTTCATCAAAGTAAGGATATATAAAAAAAATAAACAAATGCAAACAAAAAAATTAAGAAAGACAACGATGAAGACGAAGGATGCGAAACTTACCCGGGAGGAGAAAGAAGTTCGAGTCTTAAAAAATAATCCGACTGATATTTACGGATTTTTCGCCGTAATTTATTATCTCTGTTCGTTTTTTTTTATTTTCTTTGCCGGTTGTTGTACAACGCAAGTTGGCGGCTTTTTTTTTTATTTTTTATTTTGGTTTGTTATTTTTTCCTTCTTAAGGTTGCTGTATCGTTTGTGTTTTTATTTTGTTACCACACTCTGCGGCATACACTGCGTCTTCAGTGCACAAAAGTTGAATTTTCTATTTTTGGGCAAAGAGGCAAATGATCTTTTGACTTCGCCAAAAGGAATTGCGTATTTTTTTATTATTATTATTATTTTTTTTTTTTTTGTATATCTTATTTTTTATTCGGCGTACTTAAGACGCCCTCTTATGGGTAAACAAAAAAAAACAGAAGAAAGAAATGTGGCGAACAAAAAAAAAATATAAGAAAAAGTTTCTTTTAAAAATTATTCTTGCAATCTTGGAGTGTAAGGAGACGTACACACAAATGAAACGAATGAAACGATAGGAAAAAAAGAACAATCTTCTGGACGTCCTCCTATAGATATGGGGAGTAAGATGGTGCATTCAGGCGAATACATGTGTGTTATTAGATTCTTTTGTATGCCTTCTTTTCTTGAGTAGGCACTTTTTTATTTGCTGCTTTTAACTCAATTTTGATGCTTTTTTTATTGCATTCGGTGTTTTTATTTTTATTGTTATTTGGAGCCATTCCAGTGAACCGTACAACGTGGAATAACATTAAAAATGTTGAGGTAGAGCATGGTTGTTTAATAGGATGTGTGTGGAGTTGTTGGGTCGTTTTTTTTTTACATCTGCAGGTACGATTGTGTAGATACTATTGAAAAGAATGCGAAACACATAAAAGTGTATTTAGAAATGAATTTTAATTTTCACTAGAGGGAGAAATCAATCAATCAGACAGTATGCAGATGAAGGTATTTACGAAGATGTTCCGAATCGTTGACTCATTGAGTACACCCACAACAACGATTTGGAGTTTGTTCAAATACATATGGGCAAAATGAGGAGTAGAAGCGGCTCAGTTTGTGTTGACATAAAGTTCACAGATGATGTGGTGGTAGGTACCTACGTCTAGTGATGAGCCCACCCATTTCACGCAATCCATCATACAACAACTCAATTAAAACGCGCATATCAGAGCAAAGCAGTCGCGCTATGCGCCTTTTCCTAGACAGAGAGGGTGCTTTTGACAACACTGGACAACATATGGAACCATATCAAATGCTTTGAATCACAGTAACATAGATCACCCTATACTATAAATGGGATCAAAGCGATGCTTGAATGATACTGCTTCGTCAGCATTGACTTCAGTATCAGTAACAGAAGTAAAAGGCTGCCCTGAGGGAGGAGTACTCTCACCCTTAACTATATGGTCCCTGGTTATCGATAACCTACTTCAAGACCTAAATAATGTAGGATATGTTGAGGATAGTTGGATACGCCGAGAACCTAGAACCTGTTCATCATCATAAGGGGCAAGGGACCAAACGTCCTAGACTGGTATAGGACTAAGAAAATCTTTCTATCAACCCCAGCAAGGCTATGTCGTAGTTCCTTTCACGAGAAGACGGAATTTAAATGCAAGCCAAATTTCGATCAATGACAGTGTCATTGAATACTCCAACGAAGCCAGATGTCTTGGAGTGATCCTGGATAAAAACTCCCACATAAACAACAAAATTCAAAAAGTAACAAAAGCTCTTTGGGCCTACTGCTGCATGTATGGTAGAACCTGGGGATCTCTCCAAAAATCACACACTGTATCTACACAGTCATGGTCAGACCCATTATAAGATATACTTCGATAGTATGGTGGAATAAAGCCACCCAAAAACAGCCACAAATAATCTTAATAAGGTACCTACAACCATGCGTACCTGTCTCGTCCTACTGCGGCTATAGAAGCCTTAATAGGATTAGCACCCCTCAACATTTACACAATTAAAAATGTCAATACGCAGCTCTGCAAGGTTGATACAAGCGAAAGAGTTAAATATTAGCGAACAGCCAGAACTAATGGAACTACTTTCTGAACTGCCAGAACTTGACATGATTTGCGCAGTTACAGACCGCCTACCAAAGACATTATGCTGCAACAAAAAGTTCACAACAGAAATCACAAACAGGGAAGAACGGATTAGCAATAAACTCACCTAATTGCCAAGAAAGTTATGCAAATTAGGAAACCTTGAGAAAATTTAAGAGGATGGCTTCTTAAAACAACTATCGGTCGTCAAAAATATGCTCTAAAAGGTAGCAATTCAATTGTGCGTATTTAAGAATCTAAGACCAATTACCGCAGTACTACATGACTGAATTTGTTTTTGTTCCATAATTAGCGTAATATTTGAATTTTGCGCCATTTAATAGTACAGTGATGCCAACGGAAACAAAAATTATAACAATGTGACAGCTGACAGTTCGGGGTTATTAAAAATGGTGCGCTATATGAAAGAAAGTTTTGTCAGCTACAGTCCGCAATTTTCGAAGAAAATATGGCCGTCATAGTGATAAACAATTAAAACAATTGAAAAATTCAGGCAAACTAGATCAATTAGTGATCCTAAACACTCTGAGTGTTCTGTCACAAGTCGTTCAACAGAAAATATTAAAGCAGTTCGCGAGAGTATAATTGACAGTACAGGAATTGGAGAAAGACTTGTAACTTCATTCTTAAAAAGTTCAATTAACTCAAGAACTGAAGACTACTGACGAGAGTTCGTTGAATGGATTTTAGAACAACGAAAAAATCATCTTCATGGATGATGCTCATTTTCATCTTAATGGCTTCGTTAGTCGTCAAAATTGTCGCATTTTGGGGTTCTGAAAATCCACGAGTAATTGTTAAGAAACAAATGGTAATGCATCCACAACGCGTGACTGTTTGGTGGGGATTTTGGATTGGAGGCATTTTCGGACCATTCTTCCTCGAAAATTCGGCGGATAACCCAGTTTTTAGTGGCAAAATTACAAGATATTCATCTGATCAACATGTGGTTTCAACAAGACGGCGCACCACATGCTACACCAGCCAGAGAAATAATTCAATTACTGCGACATTTCCTAAACGGCCGTTTTTGCAATTAGAGTTGGTCATGCAGATCTTGCGATTAAACGCCATTGGAATTTTTTACCAATACTCCGCTCATTTAAAAATCGAAATAAAGTAGCAAAAAGATGTGAAAAAAGTGTAATAAATTTGCACGCACTACACCACACTTTGGCTGTCATAATCTACTGTCCAAGTGTTTGGGTCGCTTTAGAATACCACTGTTGAGTTCTTTATTTTAAATGCAAATTCTGCTACTATCTACGAAAGGGCTACTTACAACTAAAGCTATTAAAAAGCAATAACTTGCAGAGTGACGCGATGGATATTTCTATAGAATGTTCACTTAGGACCATGAGTGTGCACCACAAATTTACATACGACTTAAACGTATCTAACTACAACTGTCACTTTTGTAATTACTTGCGTACGATGATCCGTCGGAACCACATTTCCCATTGTCACAATGTATAAAATGTTAGAACACTATTCTGTAGGAGAATATTTCCGATACTGACAGCATCCAAACAAAGTTAGCACGTTCATAAAGAGAAAACTGTCAAACAAAGGACTAACTGAAATCTTTTTGAATGCATAATCTTCCCGACTAACACTTGATTCCATTCATCAAGAAACATCTTATCAGTCATAATGCCTAAGTAGATAATATTGCCTCATATAGGTACCTATAATCTGACAAGTCCACCGTTCGGTTATATAATGGCCTCTTGGGAGCGTTTTACATTTTGCATAAACAATTAAAATATTTTTATTACCAAGTTTTTAGCTATAGGTACTCTTAAATGACTGGCGCATGCAGTTGCATTAACACTCAATTTTTTTTGCTCTAATGGGCGGCATTAAAAGTTTAATATTTTTCTAAACAGAGTGACATATTACGTATGAGGAAGAGGACAGTATTAATGACAAACGTTTCACACTACTTTTGTGAATTTTAAACTGGATAACATTTAATTAAGCATTTTGACAAAGTTCTAAGTCAAAAGTGAAAGGAAGTTTCAATTAAAAATTCATTTCTGGCTACAGATTTGCAAGCGTTCAGACCGTAGTAGAAAGCCACATAACGTATGTAGCACTGACGTCATTTCTACGTCAGCATAATTGTCCCAATGGCTACATGTCGTGTATACTAGCTCTCTTTGTGACACTCACATATGGTACCTACAACAATCTTCGTTTCACCGGAGTGGTGGGGAGATTGGTTCCACGTTTCGGTGAGATAAGTCATCAAATCGTCAGTGGACCTGCATTCTGCCTTTTTTAAAGTATTCTGAAACATCAGGCAGATTCAAAAAGAAACTGATCAACAAAAACACGGCCTTGTGCAAAATATTCAACCCAACTATTAACATATTCCTCGTAAAAAAACTGTACGACTTGCGCAAAAAGCAAAAATGAGCAGATTCTCAACTGATCAAAAAACTAAAAAATGGTTGTCAACCTCTCTGTTTTATTCAATAATGGGTGGCCTAGCGCTCATCGCAAGTGGTAGTCACTTGAACAATTATTGATGGCGAATCAAAGTGCAGAAGACTCACTCTCTGACAAGGGGAAAAGAATAATGAATTCCAAGAGAAACTTATACGAAGAATCGACTGTTAGGCGGCTAGCACATTGGATATGAAGAATGAATACGATGGTGCGAATTGAGTGCGCATACTGAAACTCAATCCGATTTTTTCCGTTGTGTGATGAATAATCTGTATCTTTAAGATAATTTTCTTCTATTTCTGTGATTTTGGCGGCGTCGTCGCGCGAAATATTATTTAAAAAAGGATGCATTCAGTGAATTTCATCATGTTATAAAAGACTTACTACATAATGATCCGATTCTGTCCATACCCCGTGTCCCATGCCCCTTTTGTGTCCGTAAACGAAATTAATAAATTTTTCTGATGTATGATGATGTAAGGTGGTGTAGTTCGAAATATTTCTAATTCCAACCAAGGTTATAGTTCTTCTCTCCAAAAACACTTTACAAAAGTATAAAAATTTGTTACATTGGCCCTTACCAATAAGCATTTTAAGTCTTCAACTTAAAAATGTTGACAGTCACAATGGATAATTTTATATGGAAATTTTCGCAATTGTAACTTCGTTAAAGGTAGCCTGGACACTAAACATGATTATTAGTAGAATTGTCATTAGAATCGGGAAATCGGTAAGTTCGGTAAGTTTTTGACATCGTTGATGGTTCAACGTTCACCCACAAAATTGAGCTAATAGCTAAATAAATCTAAAAATGTTTAGACGAGAAAAAAAAGCAAATGAGCTACAAGTCGCTACTTAAAACTTGAAAATTTTCAAATTGATCCGATCCAAACTACTGGTGCATCCCTTTGGGCATTCAGCAATCTTTGTCATAGGCAAAATTAACGACTCTAATGACTTTGTATCTGATGCAAAATTTTGTTATTGGGATAAAGTTTTTTTTTACTTTATTAAACGAAAAATATTGAAAGACTGGACAAACTTGTGCCCTGAATATTATCAGATTAAATAGATTCTGTCTTGTATGACATGGAAATAAGAATAAGAAATCCATTTTCGAAATAGTATTTAGTGTCTCAAAAAGAGGTATTAAAAACTATGCAAATGCCTTACCATATTATTATAGATTTCAAAACTATAACCAATATTCAAAATCACACTTAACCGACTAACAGACTTTAGCGCCACTTACCAATGACATATAAAAAAAAAACACATGTCAATTCAATGACCTTTGTCTACATGTAGTTACGAACAACGAAAAAAATCAATGAAAACGCCGCACAACCAAGAAACAAAAAAAAAAAATTTGCATGTAATACACAAAAACAAGATACAGAACAAAAAAAAAAGAATTTTCAAAAAACATTCTTGCGTGCGCACATTCTGACATTGACATTCGCTGAATCAAGAAATTTAAATATAAGAATAAGAAAAAAAAAATTAAAAAACAATTTTCTTTCTTTGTGTCGACACAAATTAACATGTAAATTCGTCGTCAGTACATTTCCTCACCATATTTTTACAAGTGTGCCCTAAATAATTTTGAGCAAGGCAGAAAAAAAATGTGCACTCGTTCGAGATGCATTAGAAATGCATCTTATCAGTCAATAGTAATGAAAATAAATGAATGAAGACAATGACAGAAGTACAGACAGAGAGGAGCAGAAAAAAAAATGCTCTCGCATCACAAACAACTATTGCAATAGATTATACGCGGTCCACCCTCCACCCCTATCATAAATGGCTACACTTGTGTGAGTGGGTGTAAAATGTAAACAAAAAAAAGTTGAACAATTCGCGTCAACTTACTTTGTTTTTAAATAAAATCATTAAATATGAATATTATTGTTAAGAGCTGCGCGATGTGTTTCATTTGGGGGACAGAAGAGTATTTTATTTTCAATTTCATAATTTTTTTAAAGACACACACACTTTTTGTAAAATATAAAAAAAAAACACTAAAACATATCATCAATCACTGACACTGCCACTGTCCGCATCATCATCATCATCATCATCAGCATCATCATCATTAGCTGCGTAATGAAATTCATTTTCATTATCATCGTTATCACTTATGGCATTGTTGCCATTATCATCATTATGATTTCCATCATTCATGATGACACAAGATGAAACGGAAGGGACGCGCGCACGCGCTCTCGCCCATTCAAAGGACTACTACTTTTTTTTTTGTGATATTTTTCGTATCGAACAAAATTTTCTTGTTTTGGGGACGATTAACTGATTGATAGACGCGTCTTACGCTGATTAGCGCACGCGGTGACGAAAGCAAAATTCAACCCGGCGAATAAAAACAAACGATTCGATCGCGCGCTCAAACGTTTGTATTTGCGCGGTCGTTGCGCGCTGCACAGTGTTGTCTGTGGGACGTTGTTGCAGTTTTTGCCGCCGCCGCTTGCACTAGTGCTGCAGTTTTGCACTCGCGCTCAGTGCTGCACACATTGGCCCATGCGCGCACATACAATGGCACACACAGTGTGCGCGTTACGATGATGAGATGATGAGTTTGTGGGGCGGCCGGCGGCATGAGCGCGGTGATGTTTAGTATTATGCCGTATGCACACCCCGGCGGTGCCCAGTCTTTCTCCATATGCACTCGCTCTGACACACAGTCGGAAATGATGGTGCGGTCTTTAGTAATTGCAATGTGATTACAGGCGAAGGTAGAAGGCGGCGGTGGCGGTGGTGGTGGTGGTGGTGGTGATGGTGGTGATGCCAGTTTGTTTATATCCCTCCATCACAGATAGAATAGATAGCGAAAAAAATTTTCTATGTATGGCATTCAAATTGGGAAGTGATTTGACGCATAGACTTTTATAAAAATAAAGTAATAGTTTCTTATCAGTCAGGCAGGCAGTGATAGTGTAAGGGGAAAGTGGTACATGCCTAGTGGCCGGTACTTGACGACAACTGCAACTATGTCTGATAACCGCATGGACTCGTGTCCAATTAGTAAGTGCCTCTGGTTATTATTAGGGTAACCTTCGATTGTCGATTAGAGCTGTAGGTGGGGGCGATTTAGTACAATCTTTTGTGGTGACAATCCGAACAAGACACTTGGAGGAGTAAAATTTAATCAATCAACGGCCGGCAACTTCGCTTTTGACATCTAGGGCCAGTCGTAAGTTTATAGGAAAACGCAGATGACAAAAGGCCCATGGGAATGTTGGGAAAACAGCGTCGAAATTGGTCTTCAAGAAGTCAATGGGGGCATCGATGAATTTTGCGTACAAATGAAGCAAATGTCAAGGGGAGTTTCAAAGGCTAAGTATTCATAAAAAAAAATAAAAATGTATTCATATTTTTTTAGAAAAGGCAAAATGGCATATAACTGTCAACAAGGCTAAAAAAATGTGATTTTCCAACTGTAGAAAAGAGCTCTGAGATTGGCGCAAAAATTGTTGAAAATTAAAATAGAAGATGAGGTTCTGGGGAGTCCGTTTCAAGGCACCAAAAATAAATTTAATAATCAAAATCGGAGGAGATCTTTGAAGAAGCTGCTAAAATGAAGACCAAGTTAAAAATTGAGGAGTCACATCGAACCCTTGGACCTTTAACGCAACACTAAGAAAACTATGGCAGTACAAAATACTTGTGATACTATAGTGCTACGCATTTTCGTGACATGAGAGACAAGGCGTAGAAGTGCTTAAAATTCAAGAGTGTAACGCAAGTGTAACAAGTCAGAGGCCTAGAAGTCAATTTAAGTCAGTTTCTGCAAGTGTGAAACAAGGTTACAATTACAATCTTATCACCAAATGAATTACTGTAAGTGTAACAAATTTCTGTAACAAGGAGTTACAAGTGAAATACTGACCTAGAACCTATAACAGAAGAATGTAAGTGAATTTCATCGATTGTAACTGACTTACAAGTCCAAAGCTACCATCAACCATAAGACCACTAATAGCCGTGGCCAAGAGAATTATTCTCGAAAAAAAAAACTAGGGCCGACCAAAGATGGTCAAATATAGTAGGTCACAGGGTCTTAAAAGCTCTGTGACCTAAGTTAAAACACAAGCAGGGGGGGTTGCAGGGGGCAGCATGGCCCCTCCCCCATACGTATTTCACTTTTTAATACCATTTTTAGGTGTCCGGCGACAGAATTAATAACACCAAATCTAAAAATCGGGGATTTTGTCCCCGAGGGTTTTTTCTTAGGATCTTTTGGTCTTAGGGAATTTTGGAAAAGGAGATTTCATCACTAACCCGTGGGGACCTACATGTCGCAGAGGGGATATAACTTATTTTCTCTCGGAATAAAAAGAAACGCCTTGGAAGGTACTTGTTCGACAATTTGGAGGTTTTTGGTTTACAAAGCTAAATTTCAGGCTCTGCACATTTGTTACAATTCCATCCAATTTACATCAGTGACTTAGAGACACTGAGTGAGCGGCCTCAGGTTCAATTCCCGGAAAAATACAAATTACAGGTTTTTTCCACAGCGTCCCATCTATGCTTGAATTGTGCGAGTTTTATGCTTGACACACATGAAGGCGTCCTACGATTTTATGCTGTATATGGACCTATTGTGGCAATTTTTAATGATTTCAATGGGTTTAGACACAGGTTTCATTAAAGAAAGAGAGGTAGATATATTATGGATGGATACAATCCACACCGTAAAGTAGGCAACTTTGACAGCCCTCTAAACAACTTACTGAGAAGGTGATTTGCGACTTAGATGATCTACGCTAATTATTTGATTTTTGACTTTTTTTTTGGTAAAACGAACCTTGTTGGTGTAAGTCCTTTGAATTGTGCTTAAGGAAAAAATGCTCCCTGTTGTTGGGCTACAAAATTAATCAACTTGTCTCTCTCCACTCCATTCGTTGGAAATTTATCACAACTTGTAGGGTAACTATTCCCCTAAAATAGATCATTCCCATGATGAAGCCACCCTCCTATCGTATGCGTCCCACACACAAAGACATGATTCAGTAATTTTTATTTATTTTTTACAATTCTTTGCACTACTCCTATTTTTTTTTTCATTTCAAATACATTCGTTTAGTTTGCTTTTCTGTAAATGGTGCGTAATCCCCACTGGTGCAACAGCTACCACAGTCGCAGAGAGAGAGCCATATCTGTGCAAAGATTTTTTTTATCTCATAGTTTTTTGTTTCTTATTTTTTATAAGAAAAAATTGCTTTCGAAAAAAAAAGAAAAACCCTTTTTTTTTCACCATCTCTCCGGGCTTCGACTATTCTACTATTCTGGACAGACCAAAGAAGGCGAAATGTAATAAAAAAAAAAATAAAAAAAAAAATATATATATATAACGATATAGTGGGTTGGTGGAGTGGTAAAGGGCACTATGCAAGAAGACCTCAGTGCCCGCCCGATGTGTGTGCATCAATTCTGTTGGGTAATTTTTTTTTGTTACTTCAACTTAATAGATAGAATTTTGTATTTGCAAAGTCACAGCAGTTAAATCGTACGCTAGTAATGAGATGAGGAAGGAACGGGTGGTGCGAGCGAGTGTGTCTGCTACATGTACGATGTTAATTTTTTTCATTAAATTTTTTTTTATTCATTGATATTGAAGGAAAACGACAGCAGCAAAAAGAAAAAAAAAAAAAAACAAGAACAGAACAGAAACAATGTAAAAAAAAGCGCAGATAATAAAAATAAATTAACAAGGGGGGGAAGTAGCAAATATTACAACAGTTCTCGCCTTCTTTATTTGCACATTATTATTATTTTTTTTTCTTAATTTTTTTTGTTGCTGCTTTCAGCAATTTTTGCAATTTTTTTTGTTGCCTTTCTTTCTCGGTGAAATTGAAAAGAACTGCAGTTGTTCTTAGTTTGTGTTTCGCTGCGGCGCGGCGCGGCGCGGCGTCTCTCGATCTTGATATTTAACAAATGATAAATTAAGGAGAATAAATAAAATAAAATGAAAGAGCTTTATGCATTTTTCTATATAGTTATGGAAGGATAAGGATGCGCGGTGGTGGAGAAGTATATAGAGTTTTAGAAGACGGCGAAATGAACATCTCTTCGTGTGTGCCTGGTTAGATGTTTGTATGTGGTATATCTTCAAATGGTAGGATAGATACTCGATGTGTGTATCTTTATCTATAGGATTGTGACGCGCACGCGACTATATTATTATTATTTTTTGTTTTTGTTTCTTGTGTGTCAACGCTTGAGTGGGGAGATTGCTCTATTTTACATGATTTTTTGTTTGTGCTTGAGGAATGTTTTATTTTTTTAAAATTAGGTATATCTACCGATAGTCTCTAGGGAGGGGGGAGAAATTATGTATACCGGGGGTGGACTAAGTTTAAGATACTTTTACGACAGATTGAATAAAGAAGAAAGTGTGATTTTGGTGGGTGTATCCACAGGATGTAAACAAAGAAGTTATCTATGGCTTTAATGTTTATAAATTTACTAGCTGAACCCCCGCCAGCTTTGCCAGGCCTTTTGGTGCTTTTTTAACTTTTTTGTTTGTTTTATTTTATTTATTTTCGGGCGACAATGTTTTAATTTTTTTGTATTGGAGGTGCCACGCCCCTTTATCCAACTTTGACAAATCTTCACAGAAGCACTCTAGGGCCAATACCTAAGATTGTCTGTAAGTTTGATCTCAATCTATTCGGTGGTTTTCGAAACATACGATTTTGAATGTTTCTTTTTTGTATGGAAGGTGCCACGCCACTTTGTGCGATTTCGACCTATCTTCACAGGAATACTCCACGACCGATACCTACGATTATCTGTATGTAAGTTTGATCTCAATCGATTCTGTGGCTTTCGAGATATAAGATTTTGAATGTTTTTTTTTGTATGGGCGGTGCCACGCCCCTTTGTCCGATTTTGAATTTGTTTAGCCTATTACCCAATCACCGTAATTACGGACATTTAAAACAAAAATCAACAAAATCGTTTGAAAATTACGGGCGACAGAGGGAAACAGTTTTTTCCACTTTGTCTTAGAGATGGTAGGTTTTGTTGATCTGTATTGGAAGCTGCTGCGAATTACGAAAGTTAGTAAAAATTATAGGAACTTAATACTGGTGGTTAGTAGTTATACCCCTTACTGTTGACTGAGGGCGCCTTTATTTAAGAGCACAGTGGAAGTGTTCTAGAGCCCACCTAACTGATGATGTTGACGATTAGAACAGTAGCACTCATATCCCCGAAGTGGGTTACTGACAACGGAGTATCCGACACGCTGTCCAATGGTAATTTTAGGGCTTGGTCCTCCGGGTTGGGGATTGTGCGTGGGGTTAACTACCCAACCACGGATAAGGAGGGATTTACTGTTGACGACCCTGCAAATCGAAAAAAGGACAATGACTTTCGGATCTGCACGAAAAGATCGCGTGTAGCCAAACAACTAGCGGAGGCTGTAGACTGCTACAATGCAGATAGCATCGCCATTTAAGAAGTGCGGTGGGATAGGTCCGGCAACAGAAGGCTACAGAGAACAGAACCACCGTCTATTTGGATGCGGATACGTTGTAAGCGGCAACAAGTCTTGAGCTTTCGGCAAGTTAGTGAACGTCTTAGAACTATCCGCATCAATGCTAAATTGACCTGATATGCGCTCACGCCCCTACAGCAGATAAAGACGATGCTACTAAAGAATGTTTGTACGAGCTCCTCGACAAAACATATATGAGCAATGTCCTAAGTATACAAGAGCACAATCGGAAAGCACAGTCTACACGACCTCACGTCTGGAAACGGACTTAGGCTAATTGACTTTTCTGTGGGGCGGTTTCCTCACCTCAACATTCACAAAAGAACAAGACGGTAGTCAATAAACCGTCAATCAAATTGACCATGTTGCGATCGCCGCAAGGCACTCCTCCAGTATTTTAAATGTCTGACATTTCCTGGGCCAACATAGACTCTAATCACGAACTTGTTGTAGCCAAGGTACGTATGCGGATATCCCACAACAACGAGGAAATACTGTGAGGAGATTCAACATTAAACGGCTACAAACACAATAAACCGAAATAACTTTTGCCGATCGCGTCTCCGTCAACCTCATCAAGTGCTGATGCCAAGAAGCCATCAGAAAAGCCGCAACTAATGTGCTAGGTTTCAACCGACCACCACCACGAAATTCTTTGGTTTGATAAAGAGTGCCGGCAGCAAAGCAACTGCCCACCAAAGCGGCGTTCTGAGAGGAATCTGCTTTTGCTGGATTTTAGCTTGTTTATTCTATAATCAGGAAGTCAGTACCTATAGAGACAAAATTCTCCATTACTCAGTCATAAGTAGCTCAAACCCAGGAGATCTAAAAGGTCACATAAAGATCTAAAGACCAATAAATGCTATGACATGTACCAACAACCCTCAATTTCAAATCATGTCCACCCAGTCTAGCCCAGACTGGGTGGACTCCAGCTAGATGAAGTCTATACTCAGTTTGGCACACAGACGACGCGATGTAAGGTTTCAAAATGTAAACTGAGAACAATATTTTAATGCCCCGTGGGAAAGCTTAAGTCGAAATCTCCGAAGATCAAATATATATCACCATATACTGTCAGATAGCCAAGCAGCGTGTAGACACCCTAGCCTAAGCCTAGCTACTCACAAATGAGTTGTTATTTTTGTGACGAATGGAAGGGACCCAAAACTTTATGCCGAGTTCGAACGCCTGAATTGAGCTTTTTCCATCTATTGGTTTCCTTTTAAAAAGGCTATAAAAAACGCTATTCAATAACAAATTTTCACAATGTTTGTATCTGTCAGTGAGAAAATAATAATAATATGATCCAAAAAGCAAACAACAGATGGCGCCACTCATTATTTCTAAATGATATACGAACAGAGGGTGTTCCTTTTTGAGGAACTAAATCTGTAAATTGATGTCATAAGCCGACTTTAAATGATAGATGATAAAACACGAACACAATATTCTGAGAAACAATTATATCTATAGGTAGACCTGTGGTCAAGAACAAGGCAAGTGCTGGGAGGAGTATTTTAAAATAACATACCAGCAACTAACTATAAATTGTTTCAACAACTCTCAGTCTCGCGCCCTCCTTTTTATATATACGATTCTTGGTCTAATGAGCAACAATGTGCTCTCATGTAATCGATAAGTACTATCTGCCTTGCAATTGCAATATACTTTTCTTTTCATCAAAATATAACAGCAGAACTAGATGCATGTTCTCGTCTTACACGCCCACATTTGTAATGGGTGGCTGGTTTTGTGCCATTTTTTTCTTAGCCCCTCAGTTAAAAGTTTCACGTTCAGTGATTCTTCCCTATAATGTAGGTGGTTTTGAATTAACTACATTTTTCTTACCGCCATTATTACTGCAGTCCGTTTTACTATATAGCTACACGGAACGCAATGTCACATAATGAAATTTGCCGTCATGATGTCTGGATTGAGATTGCTCTACACTGATTAGTTAAATTAGGAAATGTGCTCTATATAGTAAATTCAAATCTTGTAGCTAATTAAAGAAAAATAAAATGAATTTCCCATTTTTAATTGGATTTTTACATCTCTACGTATACACAGAGAGATGTGTGTGTATATATTTTAATTTATTTTTTTTTTGTTACGCTATCCTCCCTATCCTAGCATTGGTCGCTAGACTATCCACCAATCTTTGGATTGGACCCTTTCTGGTCATGCGAAATATTATATCCCCCTAGAAGAATTTCTCTTTTGGACACACAAACACAGAGAGGAGGATATAAAATAGGGAAAAGACAGAAAACTATAGTTTCATGTTTTTTTGTTAGGTATCCTTGCCCATGGTGGATGTTGAGCTATTTTTTTGTAATTTTTTATTTTATTTTTTTTTTCCTTTTCATCTCTATTAAGTATTTCTTGCTTGTTCGTTGTAGGTAGGTGGTAACCTAGAGAAAAAAAAAATAAAACGAATAATGGTCTTTATTTGGCGCCCAACGATGTGCTGAGGAAGAACAAAAAAAAATAAATCCAGAGGATAGCAGGACATTTACCTAAGCTGAAACACAGATACACTGTCACACTCACAAGTTCATAAATGTCCGTAAAGTGAATTTCTCTTATTCACTGGCAAACTGTTGGAAGAGCTCCAATTAAAGTGGAGAATTAAATAGTGTGTTTTTTTTTAAATCATTTTTATATAGACTCCTGCACATGTAGAAATGAAACAAAAAAAAATTTTTTTTTTCAAACAATGAACAGGGTTAAATTAAAACTAGTTTTCCCTTATTTTTTTTTCATCCCTCTAAAGTTGTAGATACCTATTATGTGTACATAATATTGTGCGCTAGTGAGAAGAAGGACACTCTGAGCGAAATAAAAAAAATATAATAATATAAAACACTTTTCTAGCTTCCCCTTCCTTGTCTTTCGTTCTTTTTTGTGAAATGTTTTTTTTTTTTTGCTGACGATTTTTTGCCTGTTTCAACCCCTTTTTTTCTTAAAAGCTTATAACATACAGCACCAGTGGATTGTTAAATGAATTGAAATGATTTGGAAAGAATCGCGCACCCTTTTGTTTGCATTTGTACATAATATAAAACCAAATTCAATATGCTGTTGATTTTTGTTTCTTTCGTTTCATTAAATAAAAAATATTTTTTTTAGCGCTTGTAATTATATAGTAATTTTCTTTGTAATTTTTTTGTGTTGATCAAATTAGATAACTTACCATAGTATATTAATAAAAATATATTTTAATGTATAGGTTTGGTAATTTAAGAATATTCGTTTTTTATTTTTTTTTTATTTAACGATATAAGCAAATTCTTTTTTTTTTATTGAAGGATTACAAGGATGGCGTACGAAATGAAAATTCACAAAAGTACAGTGTAATTTGTTTGGTGTTTTAAACCATATTTGGTTCTATGAAAATTATAAGAAAAAAAAAATATAGAAATTAATAATATACTCTTCGAAACATTGATGACAAAAATGCTGTTTTGTTTTGTGGTATGTTGTTGGATGTGTTGGGTATGTCGTAAACTTGGAAACAAAAAGTGGTATGATTGGGACAACTTAGAGAGGCGAAATTAGAAAAAAAAAAATAAAAACTAAGAGAAATATTTTCCTGCCTACTACGTGCGATTTATACACAGATATATATTATAGTTGTGAACAATGATAATAGGTTTAGGTTAAGGTAAGACCATTTACAGTGCTCCGAGTTTTTCCTATGCAATTCTAAGCAATTTATAAGAATTCAGCTATATTCCTGTTGACGCTAAGACGATTGGCCAGACGGTCGTAGGATTAATTTAAAAAATCTAAGGCAACGTTAATGGTCTGCTTTATATTTTCCATGAATTTTGACGAATCGTGTATCGATGTCGTAGACGACTAATGAGTAGATTCCTTTCACCGATTGTCGTAAGCGACGAATGTTTAGATACCAGTTGTCGTTTGTCGTAAATGACTATCGAATCCCAATGGCGAGAGCGACTCATAATACCAGTCGTCGGTCGTTTGTAGTAAATGACTATTGAGTCGATTCCCGCTGACGATTGGCGTAAGTGACTTATGTATCGACACGAGTTTTTGTTTTTCGTAAACGACTAATGGGTCAATTCCCATTGACGATTGTCGTAAGCGACTCATGATGCCAGTTGTCGTTTGTAGTAAGTGACTATTGAGTCGATGGCGACTTATGTATCGACACAAGTTGTTATTCGTAAACGACTAGTGAGTCGATTTCTATTGACAATTGTCTGTATTGCGACTCGCGATACAAGCTGTCATTTGTCGTAAATGACTATCGAGTCGATTCCCATTGGGGAAAGTAGTAAGCAACTTATAAATCGACAGAAGCTATTATAGTGAGTTGATTACCATTTAATTTTTGTAAGCGACTAATGATGCCTGTCTTCGTTTCCGCATTGACGATTGTCGTAAGTGAATCATATATCGACATGAGTTGTAATATATTTTAATATGGCTTTAAAGTCGGTTTTTGTAGTTTTTTAGAAAAAAGAAAAAATATTCTTCATTTTAGTTCGAAACAGATTTAATTATAATTTTTACAACATGAGTCGATAAACGGCAACAGGAATATGGGTGATTATTTCCATATGGAGCAAACGACAATGAGAATAGGTATGGGTGAATATCGGCATTCGAAGTTTTATCGTGTAAATTTCTATTGCTTCAAAAAAGGATACTCTTTTGCTTTATTATTGTCGATTGTCCTACGATATTCAAACTGTCATATTCGTCAATTTGAGATTTTTAAATATTTCAAGACTTGTGGCAACAAATATTCAAGACAATTCTTCGTTGGAATATACATACATATTTCTCTTTACGTTGGAAATAAATCACTTTGGAAAATAAATAAGGCGAAACTAACGAACACGAAACCAAGTAAAGTTGACGATTACTGGCCAATGGGTCAGTACCGATCTAAGTGTGGCACGGAGAAGAGAACTCCTCGCCAGCCCACGAACCTAACATAAGCCGACGAAGCACTTTAGTCAATTCAAAGACATCTCTTTAAAATTTACAAGATTATACTTAAAATTTGGTAGATGATGTTGGAATTTTAAGAACACTGTAGATTTGAATTTGAATAGCAAATACAAGAAAGCAAGACACAATTTTTTAGAAAACTAATCACTATTCGTTACTGACAGCGGAATATGTTAGGAAAACGCGTTGATTAAAATCCATGATGTATTAGATACTTTAGTAACTTGACACTCTTGACACTCTTGTTAGCAAACTGAAGTCTGAAAATGTAGGTTAAGCCTCGGCGAGTGATGAGTTAGAACTGCCTGCCGAATGGTGATATGGAATTGAAGAAAGCTTTCGCTTTCGATTTAGGCCCGTATACTGATAGATATACATTTCTAAACTTCATCTTAAATTGATTGCAGCCCATTTGGGAGGACGAGGTGTTCTCCAAACTTAAGCTTGTCATTAAAAATGACCATCGTGGTGCATTCAGAGAATTAACCTGCATTCAGTATTATGCAAAGTTAAATGCCTTTCTAACTGAGCGCCAACAATAAACGCGATTAAATGACAAATATGACAAGTAGGCATATCAATTTGGCTATAAATGACTGAATTTAGCAAGTCATCAATCTTTTATGGTGTGACACTATATCCGTTCGAGTTGTTAACAATATTCGCATGTAAAATGTGATATTAAGGAGGTTATGCTAATCAAAATCAAATAGCTCTGAATATCAAATGGATTTATGACCCTTTTACTGTCCTTTGAAATATTTGTCTTTCATAACGCATTTACGATTGTAACGAAAGTGCATTCATAAGGCCGGGACGAATTCGCAGAGAAATAGGCACATATTTGGGAAACTATATAGTTTCATTAAATTTGACGATTCAATGTACAATTTCCAGATTCGTGTAAATAGAACGTGGATAGATTTGCCACCTGATTGGAAAATATAATTCAAACTGTATAGAGGCATGATTGATAGCTGAAGCTGTATGTGATTTGCTGCTGGATTGTTAATAATTAATTTCATGGAGAAGGATATTCTAAGCTTTTAACTGCGCTACGTTGATATTTCGAAGGACAATTTGCTAGATTTGGCTACGAGTGGACCTACAACACAAAGCTCTATAAATTGATTGGTACTTTTGGTGACCTTTGAAAAGGAATATTAACTCTGAATGCTGTGTTAAGTGGGTTCTAGGTCAAACACAATTTCAACGCGAAGCTGTGGTTGTTTTGATTCTATCTAAGGTCATGTTAAAGACAAATTTAATCTGCAATTTGGTACCGAAAACTCATTCTCCAATCTCCACGTGTATCCTTTGTAACAATATTACAGCCGAATTAAATTTCCCAACAAAGGTTCTATGCCTATTAACTAAATGGCTTCGACATCAATACGAGGAGGGCATGCTGATATAATCGCTAATCACATGCAGATTAGTCCTCATACTTGTGGCGACATCTTCTCGTTCATAAATACACCAGTGAGTAAGACCTTATTCCAAATGAAACGCATGGCGCGGCGTGACGTGTCAGATGCCTTGAATTGACGGCAACTGCATTATTGGGCCGATATTAATCTAGCTTAGTCCACAAAACCATATACCAATCGCATTGTCTGTATCTGGAACAATACAACCTGTGGAAGCTCCTTAACTTCGCCACAAGACAGATTTTCATGTCTGCACTCACTATTTGGCATTACAATGCCAGCAGAATGGGGCTCGATGGAAATCATTCAATTATCTGCAGGAATGCGTACATGTGACTTTCAGCCGAATTCTGCTCCATTAAAATTACAAACTAATTACGCTGCGGGCGTATACAATACCCACGCATATCGGGATTACTAGCCCGGCCTCTATGTGTATCTCTAACCGCGACTATGGAATTTATTCGTAAATCCTTTCCATTGTCTACATCAATCATGCAATCAGCGGTATAGTGGATGACGGACTATGTTCGGATCGTGGTCAATGCAGCTTCACCCCAGATATTTGTGACTACAAAAGGAGGACTCACTACCTACCTACAGATTTCCTCATTTTAGAGATGTCAACGAATCCTTCTAAATTAGACTCCAAAAACATACAACCTCGGAGGGTTGCAAGAGTGTCCCCCTGAATAAGCCGATAATGATGATTGGATTTATCAATTCGAATTCGGAAGGTCTCACTTTGATTGAAAGTATCTAACCAGAAATTGTATCTGTTACTTGGGTGTAGGGAAAATAATTCAGAATCCTCATAACTAACCCAAACTGGCTGGCTTCAGATATACATCCTCTCATTCTACTCAAATTTCTCAACTATAAAATGATCTGCCACACTTCATATACCACCAGAAGAATATTACTATACAGCACTTGTAAAATTTTATCAATTTCGGATACAAATCCAGGCGCACCAACACACGAGTAGGAGTATGTAAAACGGATGCCCAACTCTCATATACACAAAGGTATACCTGTAATTGGTACAAAGTTTATGCTGGAGAGTCGTTCCTCTCGGACATTATTCGTTTTTATTAATAAACACTATAAGAAGCCAAAGAAATTGCTTAATTTCAGGAAAAGTGGTTTTTGTTTGATGAAAAGTTTCTCCTGAACCGAAAAGTAAAAGTAAGAGAGCAACACAAAATACAAAAAAAGACCTGCAGCTACCCCAGAAATTAATATGGATGATACTGTTCTGGAAATCCATGTATTCATAGACCTTAACGTGTGATATCTGCTTGTTTATATTGCAGAAAGTAAAAGTGGACCTGGAGGCTATCAAAAGCCTGACGAAGTCGAGGTGGCGTTTTGGAGAAGAAAATATTCAAAATGTAATCGATAACTCGTAATTTGGAATATTCACCACTTCTCTGGATGCAAAGAGATGGAATATTTTCGGAGATTTCTATTGAAGGTATTTGTACCAAAAGTTGATTTGAAAAATCAGATTTACTACGAGCTGTTACATACCATCCTAAATCAAGCTAGTTTTTAAGCATTTCCTCACTGAAAGACAGTTAATTCTACGACGGTAGTTGGTCCCTTACTCATGAAGATAGTTGGATAAGGAAAAAGCATATTTACTTGCTTAATTTTTGAGTATTTCTGAAAGGACACTAATTCTACAGAAAAATGGAAAGAAGGACTAAAAATTTATATCTACCCATTTAGTAATAAGTATGTCCATTTAGTTGATTAAATTTTTGAATACAATCCGATTTAATAAATTTCCAAAACCATCAGCTGCAGAATTTGAAAAAATTATATCAAATTGACTTTTGGCGGTTTTTTGTTTGTTTGAAAAGCCTAAAACTGTTTGTTGAAAGACAAAAGTCATTGAAAACTCTATCTTGTAGGTCAGAATGAAGATTTTTTTTATGAACAAATTCGTCATTGTGATTGGGGACTAAAAACAAACATTAGTTAGTAGCGCACAAAAATTAAATGGACACTATAAACGACTTAGATAGCAAAAAATTATTTTCATTCACTTTAAATAGATGTGAAATCTGCCAAATTATTCTTCCAATTTCAATTAACTTGAAAAGAATTTCTGAGACTACTTGCTATATTTAAATAAATGCTGCCAAATTGATAGATTTTTCTGCAGATTTTGCTTAAAAAAATATACTTTCTGAATCGGACTCTATTCAACTTTTTGAACTAAAAAAAATAAATGGACATGGATATCCAAAATAAAAACTTGAAATTCTCTTTACTCGTAAGTTTACGTAAATGCTGCCAAATTATTTTTGTACAAAATTTTTGAAAGTAAGAAACATAGGCAACTTGGATTTAAAGATGTGTTACGTTTTTTTTTGAATGAGATAGTTTAATCAAGTCCATAATCTCTCCTTATTTAAAACGAATGAATATAAATGCTGCCAAATTTAGACCTTCTACTGTAGATTTTTATAGAAAAAAAATGTCTGAGGTGGAAACTCTTAAATTGTTTGAAATGAAAATATCTTGAAAGTCAAATATTGATTTATTAACGTTTGACAACATTTTGAACTTGAAAATCTTCATAGAAATTCCAAACACAGTTTCATGGGAAGGTATACAAATAAGGCTAATTAAATTTAAATAAATGCTGCCAAATTTATGGATTTTTCTGCAGATTTTGTTTAAAAAAAAATTGTCTGAATCGGACTCTGCTCAACTTTTTGAACTCTAAACAAAATAATCTATCGACTAAGTCGACGTGAATACCGTCAAATTATTTTTCCAAATTTGTATAGCTTTTCTGAAGGTATGAAAGAAAATTCACGCGCCAACAAAGCAATAGAAATTTAAATAAGTGCTGCCAAATTGATGGATTTTTCGAAAGATTTCGCTTGAAAAGACTCTCTCAAACTTTTTAAACTCAAAACAAATGAAAATGGCGGCATTCACGTCGGAAAATTATTTTTCCAACTTTGTATAACTTTTTTGAAGGTATGAAAGAAAATTCACGCGCCAAAAAGCAATATAAATTTAAATAAGTGCTGCCAAATTAATGAATATTTCCATAACTTTTTCTTACTGAAAATACTTCATAAAACTTTAAGGCTCATCATCGCTAAATTACTTTGAAGTTTCTAAAACCAATAGCCAATAAGGAAAGGAATTAATAAGAAAACCTACGTTATAGAAAATTGTTTTTCTTATTTTTTCCTAGTATCTATAGAAAAAAATCCTATCTAACAAGAATCCTATCTAACTCAAATTATCAAGCGAAGAATAGTCTTGAAAATGGAAAGTTGTGATTAAAAAATGCACCCAAATCTCTAGTTTTTATAAAAAAAAAAATAGTTTTTCAGCAAGAAAAATTAATATTAATATTGTGAGAATTAAAAAAATAGCCCACAGTCGTTTGAAAATTAGGTTACAATTGAATGGATATTCATAATATCAGCTTTTTGTAGCTAATTTTTTTTTTGGCACTAGAAATGATTCAGACTACCTAATCTACGCTAATACCAATCTAAAAGTTGTAACCTTACATACACTATTTTTTACATTTTACTTTTACTTTTTGTATCATTATGTCTACCACCTAGGACCATCTTTGTAGTGTTCACTCCTAAGTTGCAATATTAAACCTATTTCAAACTATTCCACTTCTGTCAAACTGTAGCACGTTTCTAATATACAAAGAATCAATATTTTTAAATAATGAAAAAAAACTAAAAACAATTAGGACACAAGGAGATGAGGGATTTTTTTTCTTTTTTTTTTCATATTTTTGTCCTTAATGTGGAAGAGTACTATACACAACGGAAGAGATGCCAACTCACTCGTTGCAGGGTTGACCAGCATTCTTCTAAGGTGCGTTCACTTATTGCTGCTGCACTATTCGATCTGGATAATTGGAGCTGATGTCATTTTACATTATTTTTATTTTTGCACAATTTTTTTCACATAATCCATTTTAAAATGTTCCGGTGGTATTCAGGTATTTTTTTGTTTTTTTTTTTTTTTGATTTGAAGAAAAGAACAAATTTGAAATATTTAAAATTAGTTATCTAATAAGTTGCTTGGGACAACAAAAACAACATCACACACACAGTACAAAAAGATGGCCTAAAACCGAAAAGCAAAAAAAAAAAGGAAAAACCTTTTAAATTATATTGGGCAATGTACAAATGCTATTTAGTGTTTTTTTTCTGAAATAAAGTTTTTATACTTGTACATTGAGAAGCGTAAAATAAATGCTCAATATATTCACACATAGCACTCGATCATTTTTCAGTGAGACTCAAGAAATACAATAGGTACAAACTAAAAAAAAATTTGTTTGGAAATTGCAATTTCCCGTCGGCTAAAAACACAGCTGAATCCACGTTCGCTAAGAACAGAAAAAAATAAAAAAACAAAATCAACTCAAGTGAAAATATTTATTTTATTAAAAAAAAAAAAACAAAACACAATTATGTAGTAACAAATAAAATTATGTACAAGCCAATTAGGTGATACATTTTATATAATAAATTTAAGGTAATAAATTAGATACAAAATTATTTCAAAACACATAAGCAAAGGCAAACAAAAATAGTTTCAAAGACAAACTTAGGAAAACTTTTGATTTACATTTTCATCTTCATAGTCCAGTGTCATTTTTACTTAAATTTTAAAAAACTTATTCTTAAATAAAAATAATACAGGTAGGTTGTAGGTATGTATATATATTTGTATATATATATATATATTTTTTTTAAAGGTATCCGTGGAGTTTTTTTTTAACAAATATAGAGAAAAACTATTTTTTTTTTTTTTGGTAAAATTCACCTAAAAACTATTTTATAGTTTTATTTGTTCACACTTAATTGCACTCGCGAAATTTCTCGTAATTCGTCTCATCCAACCGCCGAGATGTGTCGTCGAACAACAACCGTAACCGTCGACATCAAAGTCGAAAGTGATTTCCCAACTAGATAGCTAACTGTCGGCAAAACGAAATCTTATTAGAAAAAAAAGTATCCGTCTTGAGAATTATTAACGACAAGGACGAGCGCACGATAAAGAATAAGAAGACGACCGACAACGACAACTACAACGAAAACAACACCTAAGAAACAAAGTACGCTCAATAACGAAACATCCTACGGAATGGTGTCCCTTAACGTTCTGTGTGTGCTGTATTGTATATCAAATGCAAAGAAGGACTGCGTGACTCGAGAAAAAGTGTGCCTTTCTAAGATACGACAGAGAAAGAAAAAAACACAACACAGAAAAAAACCCCTTGTGTTTTTTTTTCTATTTACAAACTAAACACACACACGTACAAAAATCGAGAAGAAGAAACAACCACCACCAGCGCAGTAGAAAAAAATTTGAAGCAAAAAAAAAAAAAAACACACCACTTTCTTTATTTTGAATGCGATATGAACGAAAGGATGAGGGTAGGGCCAGTAAAAAAAGACAAAAAAAATCGTTGAAAAAAAACCAACCCTCATAAGGACTTGAGAGAAATCCCATCCCCTTCGCAGCAACACCACCATCATTATACACTACTACTATCGTGTGTATTTGCCGCTGCCAACTCCGTCCAACCATTAGACGGTGTATAGTTTTCCAGTCCTGTGGATGTGCTATCGATGTCGTCCTCCGTCGTCGTCGTCGTCGTCAATGTCGTCATGGTCGTCTTCGTCCAACGTTCTCTCGCAACAATCATGACTGAGTAGTGAGTGTACCATCTAACGTGCCTCAGCAAAGAACAAGTTAAAGGAGCCCAACATAACACACACAGCGAGCAAACCCACCCACACAAAAATCCAATTCACTCACTCAAACTCAAGCCAACGAGCGAAGAAGAAACACCGGAGGAGAACAAGCATATATTTACAGGACGAAGGAATAAAAAAAAAAAAACGGCCCAAAGACGGAGCACGCTACACTGTATTCCTATTTAGTACGTTTACGTTATCCTTGAGCGTTTGTTGTTGCTGTATTTTTTTTCTGTTCTGCCATCTCCTGTATTTCATTCGTTCGCCTGTGCTTTGCTACGACCTGAGAGATATCCATTCAAGATAAATACTACCACACATACACACATATATACCCCTTTACGAATTCTCTCTGCGACCGTTCATTTGGCAGGACATTTATAATTACAGTTTTTTTTATATAATTTTTTTTTTTTTTTAGAAAAAAATTCCCCTTATTTTTTTTTTATCCTTCTTTTCATGTACGATACCACTACATCAACTATTTTTAAGTAGTAGTAGATTAGTAGAAAAAAAAATTTTTTTTTTCTCCTTCGAAGAGAAAATCGGACAGACGATAGATAGCTAGCAACAAGCTATGTGCGAAGGGGGTGGTAAAATAATTATGAAGAAAGAAAGAAGAATAGGGGAGAAAGGGAAGAGAGTTTCTTTTTGAAATGAGAAAGCAGGATATCTCATCTAAGGCGATTGATGAGTGGGTGGGTGGTTGCCGGTTGAAGTATGAGGGTAACCACCGCCAAGACAGTTTGAATTTTCTGTAGATACGTCTTCTTGAAGGGCGCTTAAATTGACCTACTTCCAGGCAAAGGTATAGGCATCTAACGAGAGACAAAAGTGTGATTTGTTGGTGCGGTCGGGTTGGTACGTCTCGGATGTTTCAAGTTACTATACACAACTGAAATGGAAACTACTTTCGAAACTATTGTCTACATGTAAGATGTAACCTGTTTTGGTTAAATTCGTAAAAGTTAAAGGAATACCAGCCTCAGTAGAACGGGGCTTTGAATTTATATATAGGTTGGTGAGCACCTATGATATCTGAAAACAACAACAACAACAACTTTGGAGAATTCTGGTTTTTTCGTCAAGGTCGGCACTGAACCCTTTTGACGTCGGCAAAAGTCGTATATGCGATTTATTTTATTTCCCATTTATTTGGGAACATTCTTCTCAATCGGTTGTAGTTGTGGGTAGGATATTGACATTTTCGTAGTAGGAGCATGTGTGGTTTGGATGCGGTATCAGAATTAGCGGGGCTCCAAGGAAGGTACTTCGCTGAGACGGCCCTCATCTTCGATCTTATTATAAGTCGTCGTATGATATCTGCGCATAACACAGATCTGTAAGAAAACACCAGTTGAGGGACGATTTTTCAATTAAGGGGCATTTGGTCCGACTCTTGTCGAGCTTGTAGAAGATTCTAGTCGAACGATTTCGAGTAAACTTACAGTTTAAAACGTACAAAGTGAGCTTCCCATCCACGAAGGACTTAGGTGGATGAAATGTCCGATGGATCAGTTGTACTAAAGTTCAGTTGTCTCACCAGATGAATTGTCCCACCGATGGATCAGTTGCCCTGAAGTTCAGTTGTCCCACCAGATGAGATGGCCATGAATGAGTTATTTAACTCCGAATATCTCTGAAAAAGGCTTCAACAGTAAAGCATTGCCAGAGCGCACGAATATGAGTAAATTAGTGGTGTTTCATGGGCCTTTAAGTAAGCCCTGTGAAGTTAGGGAATATCAAAGATTTAAGGGCTTATTATATATGACGATCCTTCTCAGAGTTCTGGAAAACTAAAAATTTCCCTCAAAGGACATAATTTAGAGTAAGATAGAGGATCGCATCAAAATAATAGATGGAGTTTTAGGTCACACGTGGTAGACTGGTAGTGCGACCCATCACATGGTGAAAAGCCATTGAGAAGAAATACCATCTTTCAAGACTCACCAAAGTCCAGAGGGTGGCATGCATCGGGATAATTTCCACTATCGAAGTGGTAACGCTATTCAGTGCCTGAAACAGTCGGTGCTATACAAATGAAGTGAAAAGAAAAAAATATATGTAGATCTATCGGCCGCAACAGATGCATCTACGAATTGAAGGGACCAATTGTTGTATGATGACGACTAACTCCTGAAGTGAATAACTTTTCCATGAAAACTTTTGTCTTGGATGCTTGACAACTACCTATTCCCAAGGAGTGAAAGCATTTTTTTTTGCATTTTCCTTTTTGGGGGTTGAACCGGGAAACCCGCACTCATTAGGGCAATAAATCGGTTACTAAAACCGGCATAAAGTTTTTTAGGCATTTGTTTTTTTGTGATTTTCATACTTCTGCTAGTCTAACGAGCGAAGGTTTCCCGGTTCAACCCCCAAAAACAGTACAATATGATGATGGAGAATTGTCTTATCCTACCTTCTTCTTTAATAAATCAAATAAACTTAATACACCAGTGGATACATGAGTATAAAATGTAATTCACCACTATAATTGACGGAATTCCCATTTAAAGGAAAATAAATTACCGATATGTCTATATGTCAAACAGTAGAGTTCCTACCGCTAAACCTCTAATTTCGTAAATCCCGTCAATATGCACATATATCAATGAAATTCATTGGAAATCAATTTCATTGTTATGGTAAACGAAAGCAATCGATTCGAAATTTCTATACAATATCACACACACACCTATATGCGCTGCACAGGAAAATATCGTTTACTTATGCATGAATGTATACCGTCTAATTATTTATTTTAATAATTGATATCAACTTCCGATAAATTGCGGCCAATTAGTGCTCAGAACTGTTTGATATGCGTGAAGAATTCTTTCTCATACCGTTCATAAGCGAAAGGACTCCCTCTTTTCTTTTAGTTTATTAGACGTTCTTAAAGAGTTTAATAATTTAATTTTATACACACGAGTCCAATAAGCAAAACTATAGGTATATACCTCCTACTTGGTAACCACCCACCTCGATTGCTAAGCAAAAAAATAAAAAATAATTATGTAGAAGGTCCTTTGGAGAAATTGCAACAGAACGTAGCTATAGCAAATGTAAATAAAAACCCGGTGAAAGATTGCAAAAAAGGATAAGAAATCACCATTGGAAGGACGAAGAAGGAGCCGTGCCAACATTACGACATTATTTTGTACATACCATCAAGTGCTATATAGCTTGGCAGAAGAAGGAAGAACAAAAAAAAATAAATAATAAAAAATGCAAACCGTCCGGTTCGTTTATTTGCCAAAGACCTCTTTTATATAGATACACTTTTTTTCTCGCTCTTCTTACGTTAGTAGAGTGTTGGGGCTGTGAGGAAAAAAATAAAATAAAAATAACAACAACAAGGACACTCCATCTCGCTTTCGCTCCGTGTCGTTAGTTGGATAGGTATAGCAGTTCCACTATAGGTATATCGGTTCAACTAGGTATATCAGTTCCACGTTCCAATAAGAAGTGAAATGCTATTCATAGGGCTTATTGTTGCTACGATGGTATCCTGTACGAGGAGAGAAGGGTTTGTCCTTTTTATTATGTGCGGTTTCAAGAAAAGAATATCTTTCCCGATATTTCGTGTTGTTATGTGTTGCTATTATTGGTTTGACACTTTGAATAAAAATAGAAATCGGGCAGAGAAATTGGCAATAGATGGTGAGAGGCTTAAACTGAATTAATGATCAAACTATGTGATACAGGGTGGAGTGAAAATTATGAATGATCTAGTCGACATTTTCTTGGACATATTTCATTTGTTTGTAGTTATCGGTGGAGTCCAGTTTTACCAATGCCTAGGTATGGTATAATTTTCAGTCTTGAGATGTGTACTCGTCGAATAATAGCCACTTCAACTCGTGAATAAAGGTAGAAGGTGGTTGGAAATTTTCCCTTTTAGAGGGATTTTTTTAATTCTGAGAATAGTCGCATTTAACCCAACCAAACATCTAACTTCTAAACAGTGGTGGCGGTGCTAGTTCGTGGGAATATACCCTTCTGGCGGGCATTTTCAGAATAGAATTCAGTGAGTTATAGTGACTCGTGGGAAATTTACCTTCAAGAGGGAATTTTTTATTCTAAGATGATATTTTGTCTAAATAGTGGTGCGAGTTTGCAGAATTATTTTAGAAGAAAATTCAACACTATCTAACTTAAACAAACGTCTAACTCTTAACCAGTGATAGTGGCTGGTGGGAATTTTCCCTATTAGAGGGAATTTTCCATCTCGAAATGATATTAAGTCATATAGCTTCTAAACAGTTGTGCTAGTTTGTGGAATTATTGCCTTCTAGAGGAGATTTTCAGAAGGGAATTCAACGCCATCTCACTTAAACAAACATCCAACTTTTAACCAGTTATAGTGCCTCGTGGGAAATTTATCTTTTGGAGAAAATTTGCAGCCTTTTAGTGGCAAACAAACGTCTAACTCTCAATCAGTCTCTTCGTGGGCAACAAACGTCTATAACTCTTATTCAAACTCAACTCTAAAGCACTATCCATTATATTTTCTCAACAAGGATGGCTATGCACATTTAAGGCAAATTTTGAAAGATCAAGCGGCCCCGCGGCTTTTCCTTCTTCGTCAATACATTAACAAATTAAAGACAAATTTTCAAATGGTCAAAAACTCTCTGCTTGCCTTGACTAAGGGAAGCATTATTTGCCAAAATCTCAAATCATATAACATCATGTTTGCTGAGAAGAATTAATACTTGTGGCTTCGAAGATTGATTAAACAAAAATTGTTCTTCGTTGATTTAATATTTTAGAAAAAAACTGAGAAATTTTTTAGTTTTAGCCAAGTGAACTTATAGCTTCCATGTTTAATTAAAAAGAAAATTGCGTTTCATTGATTTATGGCAACAAATTCGGACAAACAAAACAAATTTAAAGATGAAGGGACATTTTCGCTGTCTAAATGGGAATTGTTATATCAGAAGGCTATTGGCACTACTTTCAAAAATATGATTTAAATCACAGCACTTTCTTAAAAATGTATGTAGGTGAGCACTGGTGGATATAAAATCATAAAAAGATATGTATCTACTCTCACAAAATTGAGGTACATATGTATCTTAGTCTACGAAACTGTAAAAAAAATACAGTGAGCGTCAAAAGTGAGTGAACACCATTGCGGTTTTCAATTGTCTTTCGATACAATTTCTTTAAAGAATTTTTTGCTGTCGACATTAAATATGTTTAAATTTGGTAATTATTATTTTATTTTGTAATCAAACTTTTTACAAATTGTTGGTTATTTAGACCTGTTTCCAGAACCAAAAGAAAACTAAAAGAAGCATCAGTACATCACTTTTGACGCTCAATGTATAGGCTGGTTACTTAGTGAGCGTTTGGAAGGCAACTATCACAGAGCGAGGATTTGAATTCGATTTCAATTGGCGCACTTTTTTTTTGACAAATAAGTAAAGTCATTTGTGATTTAATTTAAACATATATTACTGCGAGAGGTTTTTTTTAGGAAGCACCAACTTATTGCCAGATGCAGTATACGCGGATATCAATGGACAAGCTGAAAAATGGACAAACTGAAACCTAGTAACTGCTGAAAAGAGCATTATAGCTAGTGATTTAAATGTTTTTTTGTTCATCATAGAGAATAAATTATATATATATATATATAAATTATTGTCCTGTTTTTAGATGGAATTTAGAATGGCAAGAATGGGGGGTTTGTTTGACAGCTTTCACACTTAGGCTCAATACACACGGAGCAACTGGAAAAAAACTGATCAGCGATGCGAGTTTGCAACTATAGTTTGCTTTGAGTTATAAACCTGTGTAATCAAATGGGACGACGCAGACGACGCTACTGGTTAAAAACTCGTTTGCGATTCACAAAAACCAGTTTGAACCAGTCGTCTGTTGATTTGCATTTTGGTTTGCCTATTGATTTCAGTTTCTAGTTTTCAGTTTCTAGTTTGTCGAAGATGAGCTAACAACAAAGACCAACCTGTTGCTGGTGCGGGAGGTTGAAAAGCATGACGACACTTAACGAACTAGAGATTTTGATTGGTGATGATGATGAGTTTCCTCGTGTGTGGAATCAAGTCACCGCTGAGTCCGTAACTGGTCTGAAACCCGAGTTGCCAAACTGTTTAATTTTTTTGCAGTTACTCCATGCGCATTATTTCACCTTGATTTTTTGATTTTTAGGGTAACGAACAACAGCCAATTAGCCCCGAATGATGTCAGATGGACAATGGGTTGAAATTAGCATACGGTCAAAATAAAATTCAACCGCAGTCAGTAAGCGATGTGAGCAGAGATGGCCGCAAGACAAATGGACGCACGAATTGAATGTTATTGGGAACTAAAAAGATAAGCAAAATTATATATAACAGAGTTTAAACTCTGTTTCAGAAACTTTTTAGAGAGGGGGTACGCATAACAAAGCCCCTCGCAAATGACATGTATTTTGATCCAATCCAGAAAATAAAACATTGACAGGAATACCTAGCTAATTGTATTGTTGAACTTAGAAAACTCAACTATATCCCACTGCCAATCGTGAACTCGTATTCGTAAAGCTGGCATATTATTACGAGCCAAGCAATCATTATTTGTGATGTAGCACGTCATATGTACCAATTATGAAAATTCCATTCAAACGAAACATCCAAATCTGGACAAGTCAAAATTACTGCAGTATACCCAACCCATTCAATTGAAAATTTACTATCTGACAGATAGTTCCTCAATACAGTCCAATTATGTGGTTAAGTTGAACAACACATACGCCCGGGTTCGAACTCGATCCCAATCGGGGAAACACTTTTGTTGCCTATATACCATCGATTTCAGTTGCAATCCTTTTTCGTCGTCGGCGTCGTTTTTTACGATGCATCGTATATGACGGCTTTTTTAAAAGGCAATTCTGATAAGTATAATCCAAACTCAACCGCAACCACAAAGTACATGTACCAAAAGATAAGAAGAAATCCGACATCGAAGTAGGTATGTACTACCTAAATTCAGATGACAAAAAAAATTCAATTTCATTGGACGATCCTTAGAGCAAATACTACCTGTGATGGAAGTACCTATCCCTAAGCCATCTATCAAATAAATCCTACGGCTGAACTATATATATAAGCGACTCGCATTACATAAAACCCTCCAGGTCTTGAAATGCATTTTTTTTCTACCTCTGGGTGTCAGCACATATTACAAATTACAAAAAAAAACAACCCCTCAACGATAGACCAACCAAATAATTTACATTGCGTTTCTATAGTACCTTTTCCAGAAAGGGCATACAACAACAGAAAAAAAACCCACACAATCGTAAACTCATTTCCATCCAAGTCCTGACAAATAAAATGCAAAAACCTCTCTGGCTACAACAATGAATGGAAATTCTATTTTTTTTGCTCTCCACAACATTCGCAATGAATCCTTGCAAATAGTTTGACCAACAAAAAAAGCCAACAGAAAAGTAGATACAAAAAATGGAAACAAATATCCTTTCCTTGCATTCTGTACTCCTTTAAGAAAAAGGCCAACTGTGGTAAAAACCGACTAAAAAACGGAATAAACAAACAAATTTTAAAAGGACAACGAATGTCCGTCTGTCCCACCCATAAAAAAAAAATTTAAATAAAACGGATAGCAAAAAAGTGGATTTTTTTTTTCTAAATCCCTCCCCTTTATAGTTTTTTGTTTTTATTCTTCATTTCAAGTTTTCTTTCGGTTTTTTCTCTCCCTCACGGTATAGTTTTTTGAATGTGTGCTTTAATTGTACTATAGAAAAAGAAAAAATTGAGAGGGGAAGGATGAGGGATAAACTCGTACTACTACGGTGAATGTAGGTTTTAATATTTATTTTTAGTTTAGTGTAAGTGAACAGTGCTAACAAAAATGGGGAAAAAAAAACTATTATTATATAGTATCCTTTGTGGGGTTGGTGTGAGTAGTTTTTCTCTAGGATCTAGTCCTTTTTTTTTGTAAATAGTATATAAATGTATATGGAGTGTCACAGAGAGTGCGGTAGTTTATATAGGATTTTGGTTCTGTTGCCATTTGTTTGGATGTTCAACTTATCTGGTGGATGGCACAATGCAATGGATGGACGTTTGATTGATTATCATTGATTATCTAAAGAGTTTCTGTGTGGAAGGACTACGAGATGGATGGCTGACAGGACCGACGACATCTCTAAGGATGTGTGTGTGGGTTTTTTTTAATATCTGATTGGATTGGATGGTGTTTATGGATAAAATTCATTTGGGAATTAATTTTTTGTTGGAGCTTCAGGAACTCAGTTAAAAGCCCGGTTCGACACCCAATAATTGGAAATTTTTTTCCCGAATACTAGACGTAACATGGCTTCTCGATTCAGTTGTTCAGAAACTAAACGAAATTGGGTACAGGGAAATAAATCTCCAGGAATTAAGTCCACTGAGAGACTGCACCACGAAATTGTACATCATACGGACGAATGGAGGGTAAGCGCCCAGAAATTGTTTGCCCGTCTTAGTATATGTTTACATGAGATGCCGATTTAAGTGGGCTTGGAGAACTACAGTATTTTTTTATAAATGAAGGTAGACAGTAAGGCTTTGAGTCACCGCTAATGACTTTTGTCGCAATTGCATGGATGAGGAGGAGGAGCAAACACTTACTAAGTAACTGCCAGGCGCTATCCTCGATTAGAAAGCAAACTCTAGGAGAGAATCTACTTTTTCGGGGAGCTTGCGGATATTGCCGAAACGGATAACTGCAAAATATGGAATTTTTCAAAAATTCAAAATGTTTTCAAGAGTAAATGAGAACTAACTTATTTGGTCTAAGTGAATTACTCCGCATGTAACGGATAACTGAAGCCTAACCTAGACAGCATGACACTGTACGGCATTCATTATGTAGGTACCTACAACTTGACGACAACTGGTTTTTTGTACACACGAAGTAAGAACCCAGTCATTATTTGTTAATGCCTATCAAGTCTTACTAGAAAATGTATAGAAATGTAGAACCTGTATTCAGGTCAGTTAAGACGGCTGGGACATGTAGATTGAATGGCAATCAACACTCCGCTTGGCCAACACAGTAGAAAAACACCTTGAGTGAGATGGTGTCCGCAATTAAAAAAATTACCTCAGTCAGCTGAAGACAGTTGGCTAAGTATCGGACTTAGTGGAGAAGCTTGTTGTCTGAGGGCCTGCTTCACTAGAACTGCAGCCCTACTAAACTGAACATACATTTGCAGAACTGAAACGCCTTTTCAACACATTTATACTGTCGGATATTTGTCAGAGGTTCGCCTTAGTCAGCTGAAGACAGTTGGCCAAGTACCGGACTATCTAGGGAAGCTTGTTGTCTGAGGGCCTGATTCACTAGAACTACAGGCCTACTAAACTGAGCATACTTTTGAAGAACTGAGACACCTTTTCAGCAGACTCATTTTTAACAGATTTATACTGTCGGATGGCCAGAGGTTCGAAAGGGGAAGAGCATTGAAAAAAAACTTGAGCTGTATCCATCTTGCAGTTTTTAAGGGTTCAACCAGAGACCCAAACATATATTTCTATTTTAATTGCCCTTCTTTGGTAAGGTAAACCTATATTGCTGCGATGGCGCCTGAGTTGTAATGTGGTGGCAAGTTGTAGGAGAGCCAACAAAAGCAAGACACATTTAGACAACAGAGCGAAGACTAATTTCTGATGCTATGGAATGTTAAGAGAGTAGCATCGACATAGATTGTCCACGTTCGTAGAGATTTTTAAGGAATCTTACGACCGTCTAAGAATTAAATGCAATCCCTAAACTATAAAAATTTATTAGAAGAATATTTTGACAATACGTTGAACGTTGATACACAGACTGTCAATGACCTTCTCAGAATGAATCGCCTCCCTAACCTATAAAACAAATTGAACAAATTTCAGGGAAATTTCCATTCAGCATAATTGTCGGCAAAGAAGCGTTAATATCTTTTCTTAAAATTCAATTTTACAGAACTCCCGATTTTTGTAACTTTGAACTAGACATTGAAACCATCTACTTGGCCCCTGTCCAGAGACCAGGGTCACAAAACTACAAGTATTCTGCAAAAGGAGGTCTTAAAATATTACTATAGTAATGGCGTACTGGCTCGAGAAATGCAGTCGAGCTGAAAACATCAATTCCTTTTCATTGCAAAAGTAGGTACTTCATATCAACATTCTTAATAAATTACTGAAGAAATAGCTGCATTAAATCTGACACATTTGCAACCTTTCGTAAGTCTTCATCGACCATAATTTTCAACTTTCTTTAACATAGTGTGGCTTGATGTATACCCAACTCATGTGTCAATTCGACAATCCCACTGGAACTATTGGAAATTTCGCAGAGACCATTTCAAAAAGTTAGTCATCTTTTTATGGGTTTCCACTGTTACAGCGAATAACGACTCAAATTGGATATTTAAAAAACGACAGACTTCCCTATTAACAATTGTAAAATTGTAATATTCAATTATTTACTCACTCTGCATCAGCAAAATGTTGAATTTGAAATCAAATTTCAAAACTCCAATTGCATAGCCGAAAAAAACAACACCGACACGATCGATCGTGATAATGAATTCATTGAAATAAAAACTACAGAAAAACCACTCATTTGCAAATCAGAACACCACAAAAAATACACTATACTGAAAGAAAACTTTTAATTGCAAAGTTATAAACAAATTTAACGCGAAATAGACACATTTTGAATAATTTTTTTAATCGATTACCGATACCGAACCAAACAAATGCACGAATTCACCAACCAACTGATGAATTTGTTGACAGCTCCACTCGCAAGAGAGCAGTTGAGTGAATGGCGGAGAGTTGCATGCAAGACCTAGTGTAGGTGCAATTTGCGATTAGTGATGTGACTTTTGGTGAATAGTTTGACAAAATGTTGGAAGCGATCAAAAACATAAATAATAAATAAATCATGAGTTATGATCAGTTGTGAAATAATATCGTGAATAAAAGAAATTTGAGGATTTTAAAATTGACAATAGGTACTATTCCGATTGTGGAGTTTTCTGTCATTTTGGACTTGTGACGCGACGGAAATATATGCATATAGCATACGAATTATTTTCAAAACGAATACAGTAGAGAATGGATAATAACGAAATTGATTTCAATGACCGCCCATCAATGGGCTTAATTTGATTCATTTGAAAAAGTATTTTACAAATTTTATACAGATTTTTGCATCCATAGCGTATCGAATTGGGTATGCGAGGGAATTACTCGTTAAAGTGATAGTATCGAAGAACTAAGAGCCCTCCATGTCAATATTTATAAATATGAAGCGTTAAACGTCAAATTGTGCGACCAAAATTTAAACAATTATTCGTTAAAACGGTGGTAATAACGAGTAAGCTGTCTTTTCATAAGCTTTTACGTCAAATAGTATACACAAAGTTGACATTGTTCTAATAAATCAGAATTATCAAATAGATGTCAAAGGAATTAACAAAGGATTTATAGGGAATTAAGGAGCATGCTAGCAAGCTTATTGTAAGCCATTTTGTTGCAATGCAATAGTGCACATCAGTTAATAGAATAACTTATCTTTGACATCTCTCATCAAAAGAACAGCTTTCGAATTATAATGCAATTGAAGAGATAAAGTTGAATATGTAAAGGTTGATGCAATGGCAACGCAAATCTTTGACATTTATTATTTTAAAAAGGTAGTCGTTTTTTTTAGAGTACAGGAAATGAATTTAACAACTGTCAACAACTACACCTATTTTTATGGAGCGAAGTACATACAGTTGAAAGTATTTGAAGTGTTTTCTGCAAGAAGTAAATTTGACACTTTGCGGAAATTTTAGGTCAATTTAAAGCTGCTTTTAAGAAAATTGTGGCAAGCCAGCAAAATGGAGACAATTTACCAAAAGTCTGTGCAACTATGCTTGCATACGCTGACGACATCGACATCATTGGCAGAACACAAGCGAGCTGTCACTGGTGCGTTTGCAAGTGTCGTAAAGAGGCGGCAAAAATTGGTTTAGTGGTAAATGAGGGCAAAATAAAGCTATCAACAAGAAGAGAAACACAACATCGACGAATCGGACAGAACGTCACGATAGACAGCTACAACTTTGAGGTGGTTAGGCACTTTGTCTAAGGCCTTGGCGAGAAATACCAAGACCCCCAACAGCTGTCACTGAAAATGACTGAAGGACACAGCAACATCACTCAAGTTCGAGGCAGTTTTATCGTCATCGGCAGTGGCGATTGGGAAAAGCAACTAAATTTGTTTTAGCTAGTTTATTCAGGGGACAAGATACCGTTAACGCATTCGGCGCCCCTATAACTCTGACGCAACCAGACTACCCTCAAGCCTGCACTGCCTATTCAATTCAGGATGAGGATAGGTTACTTATATTGTTTCGTAAAAAAATATATCTCTGATTAAACGACTGCTGAATTTGTAGGGCGGCTTTAATAGAGAATAATGCACGCCAACTTTTTTAAACATCTTCGCACTGTTCCTGTTACTTTAATATCAACTCACTCACTGTACTTTAAGGATGAAGAAAAAGTTATTCGTTCGATCATTCACATCAACGAAAGCCGCCGCCACATGTGTCGCACCAAGAATCATAATATCTACACCTCACACATTGACACAGTTTCGCAGAATGGTGCGCCCCACCCCGCACCCCATCTATCCGTGTCGTAATAAAACTTAAATCCAAGTCGAATCTTTTGCCACCGAAAATCAAGGCCAAACATACTCCTCTACACACCGAGAGAGAGCAACAGTAACACCACAAGTTGAATGTACTGCAAAAGATATAGAGACGAGTGTACGAAATTCGTCATCAATGTTTCTACCATACAGTTTTTGGGGGGGAGGGGGCGCACATACACACTTTCCCTTTATACAGTAGGTATGCTGCCGAGAATAAGTGAATAAGTTTTCCGATAGTAAACACACACACACAAGACAACATCAGGACGAAATGAAGAAAAACAAATATAAATTGTAGGCACCCCACTTCCGCAGGGGTTTCTATTAATTTTTGACTAAAGTTTTGGGGGTGAGAATGCATCGCATCATCACTCAACATACACACACCTACCATACGCACTGAAAAACGACACCCGAACTAGAATTTTGAAAACATTTCCGTACACAAAAATCGGTCTCTCGTTTGCTCGGCTCCTTATTCTCTCTGGCTTGTGTTTGTGTTGTGCCGCCCCCTTACAAGGAGCACGTGTACGATTGCATTTGGCGCCGAAAATCAGACTACAAGACGTAAAAAAAATGGGAATCCTGAAAAAATTCAAAAACAAACTCAAAAGAAGGCTATGCGCATTCTTCCGATTCGCTACCGGGACTGGCCCCGTTGACCAATCTTTTTGCAAATTTTTTTCCTTTCCATAAAGGACATGCGATGAGTAGAGGTGAAGCGACTGCCAATGTTCGCTGGTCAAAGGATGTGCAGGCAAATGGCAACATTTTTTTTTTCTTCCCGTTTTCGGTATATTTATTTTTTTTTTTTTCAAGTGGGTGTTGTTCTATCGTGCTCGTCGTTCGCGGTGGTGGCGTTGGCAGGCGGGGGGATGATTCTATAAGGATAACGAGTGCGTACACATATAACTTGTGTGTGATTGAAAAAAAACCTCCCTCGTCGCGCGTCGTGACATTGAAAATGGTTTTGCAATTCCTTGCGTCGCCATGTCGGTGGTAGGTATCGTGAGAGGGAAAGTGTATCTATGTCGTCATCTTCAAGCCGTCTTGGGTTTGGGGAGAATTCCGAGAAATTTTCTGTTACACTGCAGTTTTGTTTTTCTTGAGTCACACATACATACACACACCCATGAATGGCATACAGAAAATAAGACAAAAATGGAAGCTAATAAGGAAATATACTTTCTCAAGGACTCACCTGAATCTCATTGACTAACTTCTCACTGTTGAACTTTATGTCGGGAGTTGAACTACCCCCGGATGGGGTTAGTGCCTGCGGTGGATGCGACAGGGATGCTGCCGCTGCCGCTGCCGCCTGTTGCTGCGACAAATTCAATTGCGGACTATGTTGCTGCTGTTGCTGTTGCTGTTGCTGCTGCGACTGTGATTGGTTGTGTTGCATGTGGTTTTGCTGCTGCTGTTGCAGATGTTGCATTTGCTGCAAGCTACCAGCGGTTAGGTGATTAGGAGTCATATGGTGCCCTCCGGGTATTGGTGTGGTGAGGTTGTTGCCGCCACCGCCTCCTCCAGCATCGCCACCGTTCGGCAGGGACTCATTCTGAGCGCTCTCGGCCTGCTGTTGTTGCTGTTGCATGTGATGGTGTTGTAGCTGCTGGAGCTGATGGTGCAGGTGAGCGGAAGTCGGCGCCGGACTGTTGGCGGTCTGGTGATTGTTCTGGTCGGAAGTGGGTCCATTTTGCGCGGGACTCCGTGGATCTCCGCAGTTGGTGTCACCTGGTCTGGGTATCGCCGACGCTGAGGTGGCATTGTCCGATGTTGGCACTGCGTCACCCCCATTGTTGACTTCGTTAGTGTCGGCGTTGTTGTTGTTATTGCTCGTGGGGATATTGGATGCCGGCGCACCTGCAGTATTGTTTCCACCCGTATTCGCAGCCATCGCGTTGAACAGCGCCATGGACTGATGGCTCTGATGGTGTGGGTGTTGCTGATGGTGGTGCTGCTGCTGCTGTTGCTGCTGCTGATGGTGGTGATGATGGGCGACTGAGGCTAGACCTATGGGCGGCCCACGGGCCTGTTGCCAAAAGTCAGTGTCCATTTTGAATAACGCTCGGTTAGCAGCCTGATGCTGATGCTGAACGTCTGTAGTCATTTGGGTGTCTACTGCTGCAGCGGCAGCGGCTGCTGGAACAGTTGAAAGTGAATTCTGTTGCTGAGGATGCGGTAATTTTGTCAAATGTTCAGCCGCTCCGTCCAAAGGAAGGTGCTGCTGATCCAAATGTTGCTGATGATGGTGATGCTGTTGCTGTTGTTGCTGTTGCTGTTGTTGCTGTTGCTGCTGCGGCTGATGCTGATTTGTCAGAAGCGGTGTCGAGCGCAAATCGAGCGCAGCTTCGGTTGCTATTTTGAACTGATTCAAGAGCCACTGATCCACTTTTGAATGACTGCCCAGAGTCTGTCCACTTGGAATAGCTGCTACCGCTGGGGGTTGCTGGGTCAATGAAGAAGGTATCGCTGCCGATGATGGTATGGATGGTTGTGATATTTTGCCTCCGGTCGGTTCGTATTTGTATTCCGATTGCTGATTGCTGCTGGCTTCAAAGTGTTGTTGCTCTAAATGATGCTGATAGTGTTGCTGTTGCTGTTGCTCTTGATAGCGGTTCTTATTACTATTATTATTATTGTTGCTGTTGTATTGCAAATCCCTTGCAGCACTATCAACCTCGTCCACAGCGCCACTCGGTGGTACTTGAGTATTTTGTTGAAGATGATGGTGGTGCTGGTGGTGGTGGTGGTTGTGATGGGGCTGCGAATGCAGATCTGTAATGCGACGCAAATTGTCAACGGAATATGCAGCAACGTTACCTCCGGCAAATGGCACAAGATATGAATGATACTCGTCCAGTTTTGAAGATTATATTTCCTCTGTCGATATGGTGATGTGATAAAGATGATGATGGTACGATATGGTGGGTGTTGCAGTCAGTATAAAATACTAGCAACACACACACAGAACCGTTTAACGTGGTATACCAAACCTGTTGTCGGTTAAATGCAGAGTTTCCGTCTTCGTAAGAAAATTCGGCTTTGCTGATGGAATTTTCTTTGAATTTGTCGTTGGCTAGTTACTGAGTAGTTAAGCGGTAGAGTTCGTTGAGCCATTCACTCTGCGTCTGATTGTGGGGGTCGTCCACTACTATGTATGGCAAGTTTTTTTTCTTTGTATAGCTGGGTATCTTAACTTTGTTGTCTTTAGCTGGGTTTTTTGTTACATGCGTATGTTGGCTCTATTGGGGTGAGTGTATGGTTACGTCGACCTTTGGTGTGCGTGTGTCTGGAAAGGGAAAAGAAATTTTTAAAAATCATCCAAAGTTGTCAGTGAAAATTGAATTTTCAATATAGGTACCAAAATAGTAGTGTTAATCCTATTTTCATCAGTTCAAGGAATGTCGTTTCATACACTTGCATCAGAAGGACTGTAATCGAATGGACTATCAGTGAAAATTGATTCCTGGGGTCCGCCGAAATGCTTCATCTTTGTGTGGGTGATAATTGTGCTGCGATGTGAAGAGTTAGGACAATTGAAAAGGTGTCACATTCCTGCCTATGTAACATCAAAGGACATCTAAAAGCGCGGACGATTTTCTATGCTTTGGATGGGCTACTTAGGCGACACAGGGTACATCTGATATATGTTGGATTCAACACAAGGCAACTAAACGCGTTTAATTAAAGGAAAAGTCTTCTGATGTGTATGCGAGTTCACTCTACTCTTGGGGTTACAGTTCGGCGTGGATCTGGCCCGAGTCCAATTTGAGTTTATGTTTCAAGGGCCTAACTATAACACGCTTGTTGGCGTCCCTGGGTGTTGTTCCAATCATAGGAAAACACGTTTTGCCCATTTTTTTATTGTAGTTTTTTTTTTTATTTATACTGCTGAAGGGTGAAGACTTGGGCAGAGAATTTTTTTGGAAGCTCATCGGCCTTAATCCCTCACCAGAGTATTCATAAATTCTCTTCGAAAATATGAGTTTAGAGCTTGAAGAGCTTGCTCCAGATTTTAGAATGATGCTCGAACATTTCTGAATAGGATAATGGAGTTCAGCTTGAAAGACATGTTGTCTTGGAATTTAAAAACTTTGACCCCGACACCTACTTCAGTGTCCCTTCTTTTAAATTCAATGTGACACACAAAGGTAGCAACTTTGAAATTTATTGTGGGGTCCTAGAAAGCCCATGGTTTGGGATCATGGTATTCAACCTCCTGCCGAAGGACAAAAATGTTGATTCAAGCGGCCATTTACCGTGAAGTACATGTCAAGATAAGGAATGCCAGAGAGGGGTTTAGTTCATTAGACGGCGGAGCTGGGAAATGTTTTTTTGAAGGTTTTCAGTGGCTATAGTCCAAAGAGGGCTTGTTGTAGGACAGATACACATGGCACTGGTGAGTCTTCGTAGCCGCTGCAGCTTTGTAATGGAGAATACGGATCAATATAGGTACCGATTGGTCTTACTATCATACATTTGGGGCAATCACCTAAGTCTTGCAATGCATGCTTCGACGGTCACACATGGCTTCAGAATTTCTAAGGGAATTTTGTCGTTTATGCCGGAATTTTCGGCCTTTGAAGGAGAAGTTTCAATGACGAATCGATCTTATTTGAAAACCTATTGTTGTGTTATTGAAAATCACAACCGAATATGTCCAAGGTCCGTGCCTCTCTAAAGAGCCAAAAGTCAGGTTCCGTCGTTAATAGTGAGGGGGATATCATGAGCACGACACTGATTTGAATAAATTATAAAAGCGAGTGTATAATTTTTTCCGACGGCATATTGACAGTGGGTGCAGTGGCTCAGTGGTTAGTGTGTCACATTCGATCCCCGGAAAAACATTAAATTACATCTTAACGTTGTTTTCCACTGCGCCACCTCTGACAAAATATCCGAGAGTATAACAGTCTTCAAAAAGCTTCTCAATTAAGCCGTTCGGAATAGGAATCATAAAATCGTAGGTCCCTTTCATTTACCTATATATGTTCATTTTCGAATTTAAGCACTTTTAAAGGAGGTGTTGGCTAACATGGAACGACGTATTTAAAGATTCAATTGGCTCAGTTTAAAAATTTTCATTTCATATTGTAGATGAAATGATACGAATGTCATATAGATACTTTCGTAAATTTCTTGGAAAAGCATTTTCCCAAAATTCAGGATCAGACAGGTGGTAGAGTAGGCAGACACTAAAACAATACACATTGGACTTTGACTTTGGTGAATTCCATGAAATGAGACGCAACAATGAGTTTATGGAAATTACCAGGAAATTCTTGATATGATTCTTGGAAATGCTTGAGCTCACGAGTATGATGAGTTTTGGGAGTATTACATTTTAATTTCCTGGAAATATTGGCGTCAGTATGAAATGCCACATTCGGTCTTCTAAAATTTTCTGGACGATATGGACACGGAATTTTCAACTGAAGCGCAGTTATCTTAGTAGTCCATTGTGTCGTGGATTAGATAATTTGTGTACTTTCTTAAAACGGACATCTGGGCATCTGCGCCCCACTGACTCTTAGATGTCACTGAGAGTCGATGGCGCTATGACTATTGTGGCAGCATGCATTTGTATTCCTGTGCGGCGATTTTAGCCGGGTTTTTAGATATAAGGTTTTGAGTCTAATAGTTGCTAGGAAAATGATTGGCCTGACCGACGGCTATTGGGCAATTTATAAACCATCAATAGTTCTTCCCATATAGGAGGATTTATGACGGCGGGCGCCAATATTACACTGACCCTACTCATTAGATGACTGAAAATTTTGGAAGTCAGCTTAGGTACATGCATTAAGCATTAAGCATAACATAACCAATCAATCGATGAAATGCCCGTCGGTAAGGTAGACATCCAATAGTTCTTTTTTGTACGAAGTTGTGATTATATTTCTTGCATAATGTTGCAGATACCCCAATTGTTTTTGGTTACTTTTTCTTGTTTGTAAAATCTGTACCTACTGCCGTGCGTTTTAATTTAAAATTAAAACTCAAACCGTAAAAGGATGCAAAGAAAATGCGTATGAATCACACAATATTTGGCTTCTTCGTGGGTTTTCTGTAAGCCAGGGTAGATTGAAAATACCTGAGCACTCAGAAACGAAAGGGTTGTGAAATTCCGAATTAATTTTTTCTTTTTATGTTCAGAAGTATAGCACATTTCCTATCATTGCCGGGGCTTCAGCGTTAGCCAATCCATTCACAAAAGAACAATCTAAAAACTATACCATGTCTAAACAATAGCAGGCTTCAAAAAGGTTGTATAAACGAGCAAATTGTTTCTGATTTTCTTATAAATATTTCACACTGAGAAACTACTAGACATTTTTTGTTGAATTAACGAATTTGATAGACCATAACATTGAACCAGTTGCTGGTCGATTGGAATAGCTTTGGGTATGATTTTATGGGCTTTTGGTACAAAATATAAACCGTTTGGCTGAAAAACAATTTTTCGTTTAATCAATGAATGTAAGACATAATTTGGTTGGACGCTGATGCTGATTCATTATTCATATTTTGAGGTAGGCATTTTCAATATTTTAATTTAACTCCAAAAAATATTTAAATTTTTAATGAATTGAAAATATTTTTTAAATAAATACGCCCAGGCTACTGACAAACTACTTATAAATGCTAGGGTATAGCCATCGAATGAAGATTCGTTTTTAGGCTGATCACCGTCAGTTGCTGACTGTAAAATCATAAACCTAGGAAAGTCAACATAATAAACCTAGCAAATTCAACATAATCGATGGTACTGCATCGATAAAAATTAAGCCAGATTAATTTATCAAAGTAATCGAATATTAAACCACTCGGAAGTGCGCCATCCAGCGAACTCCGTGCCATTTGGGCGGTGTTATATTTCACACATAATTTCTTTGATATGTTTTTCACACAAAATTTGGTTTATACTCAATTTTAAAATCTACCCGTTCATATTGGAGAACTGCCATACAAATATGTATCGAAATATATATATATATTTTTGTTTTAAATTTAAGAATTCGTTATTATTTTTCTTGCAATCATTTTTATAAGAATTTTTTAAATAAATCGCCAAATAAAATCACAAATAAACAAAGGAAACAAAACTCTCCTAATCTACAAAACTTGTCACTTGGTCTATGAACAATTTTATTTCTTTTCCAATTTTTCTGACAAATATACATAAAAAAAATGGTAGTCTACATAAAACAAATTAAATAATAAATTAATTAAAAAAAAAAATTATAGAAATATTACCACCCATAAAAACGAAAGGATTTATCTGAGTCGAAACACATAATAAGGGTGAAAAGTAATTGTTTGGACTTGAGGCTGCACAAATTTCTGAATTATTGTTTGGAATTTATTAAATTTTGCTATGTTATCTAACTTTTCAATAAATCAAAGGGTGTAGTAAAAAATCCGACAAAGACCGATCGCTCAGTTTAATCAAAGTTACAAATACCTAATATGGGATAACAAATAGTAAACAAATTTTACTATTTTTTTTCTGTATGACCTACGAAATAGTTAAGCTTAAAAATGATTTTATTAGTAGGTACCGCGCAAGAAAAAAAGCCGACGCGTTCATAAATCCTAAAGACGGACACTTTGATATTTATCATTCCCCACACCAAAAGAAAATAGAACATCATGTAATCCTAATGTGACTTCTACTTTCCCAAAAATGGCAATTTAAACCTCAATGCCCCAAAAGAAGTACATCTTCAAAAAATGCTTATTAAAAAATTCTCTAAGCATACTCTGCACCACTGGAGATGGACAAACTAATGAAAAGTGATTAAACCAACAAAATTAGCATTGAACTGATCTTGACAAAAAAAAGGTTTATTCGACTGTTTATTTATTTTAAAGCAGGACTTTCAATTTTAACGTTCCATGAAGACTATTTTTCTATATTTTTAGAAGCATTAAAAAAATTCAAATATCGCGCCGCAAATGGCACATTTCGTGGAAAACCTTAAGCCTTCGAATTTTATGATCACAAAAATTCAAGAAATTTTCCCTAACTCGTGTTAAATATGTATTGAAAAATTCTGAAAATTCCACAGAAAAAAACACATTTCATCCACAAGCAACGTTTTAATTTCTCAAGAAAAAATGTCAATTCCATTTTGAATGTCACAATTTTACCGTAAAAATATTTTGAAATCAAATTAATAAAACTCTAAAAATCAAAATTAAATTGTTTTTCTGATTCCCACTGCATGATATATTCACCGACGCGACTCTACGAACCCACGAATTTCCACTTTAAAATTTATTCACTGGACAAATTTATTAAAAAATAATTCCTACGCGGAAACAAATACATAACCATTGGGTCATGTTTAAAATCAATTTGGGCTCCACTAGTCTGGACTACAAGGCTTAGTTGTACACTAGTAAATTAAATTAAAAAAAATCAAAGACAGTCTCACATTCTCATTGAATTAGAAAATTAAATATTTTAACTGTCAAACATTTGTTCGTTGAATTTGATTATGATTATTTAAGCAACTGATTTATATTTATAAAATCTTGTCCGTAGTGTATTTAATAATTAATACACATTTTAGAATATAGATGAAATATTTTGAAAATATTTCGGTCAACGATTCTAGCGACAATAATCAAAAAATTTTAAATTTTCCTCCGAAAATTCATAAAAATATCCTTCACTTCCTTAATCTAACAACTTTTATGTAGAAAATTCAAAAATTTCTATATAATAATTAAACTAATAAAAAACAAAATAAAAATAAGCAAACCCCTCACGCTGTTTATTCTTCGAGGCTTTTTATTTATTTTATTTTCAAAGATGCAATTTAAATAAATTTATAAATTCCGGACCTTAAGCCAGAAAACTATGACCATATGGAATCAAATTTTGTTTAGGCCTCAAATGCAATGCCTGAGAGATGTATTTAAAAAAATAGCAAAAATGTATCAAATACATTTTACGATCCAAAATATTATTTTGTGGCAAAAAATATTTCATTATTAAAATCTCAGATGGAAATATAAAAAAAATGCCCAATAACATAACTCAAAAAGATTCTCTTGCTGGCTGCCAAATCCTCCAGTCTAAAGTAACAGACTTTCGTCATCAAAATAAAAGATCTTTAAAGTTTTCTGAACCTCATTAAAATAGTTCAAACAGTTTCTTTTAAATTTTGTCCATATATAAACCGCTTAAAATGCATTTTTTCGCATCATATTTAGAACAGCTACCCTTCCAAGTGTGTCATTGTAAATTGATGGCATCACATAAAATCAATTGAGCAATTTTATTTTATTTGCAGTTTGTAATTTATTTCGAAGCTGCTACAAAAAAAAAAAAACCTTCCGCCAACATCTAATCCAAGACAAATTCCCGACTAATTGCCGCATGTTCGCACGCAATATTTATACAGACAAAATCAAACATCATCATATGCTATATGCACACACGACGACACAATATAAAACAGTTGTTTATAAAATTTAAGAGAATCCCTAATGCAAGGACTCTTGTGAGAAAAATAACCGAATATAGAAAATGCAAACCCTAAACAGATGGACGAATGTCAACATCCCCTCAAGAGTTGGAAATTACTTTCATTCCCCGCCCCCCATGTGGATGACCTATTAAATTTCGAAATGTTCTTGCCCCAAAAGTCATCGTCAAAATTTAAAATAAACAAAAAGTAAAAAATAAAAAAAAATTTGGCGCCAAAAAGTTTTTGAGAAATGCAAATTTCCACATACGTCTCGGAAGTCTCCTTCAATTCCAGCAGGTGCAGTAATTTTTTAAATAATTTTTTATTTATTTTTTTTTAATTTCACTAAGTTTCCAAATTCACTTTAAGCTTTCTGATTTCACTATTTTCATCACAAAATAAAATTGACAATTTCCCGCCAAAAAAATTAAAGAAAAAGTAACGAGAATTTTTTTTTCTTTCTATACCGTCACACAAACAAAACAATATTAATTGTGTCAGCGAAAAACTAAAAAAAAAATCAAGTTGAAAATTTAGCTTATACCGTGTGCGATTTTCGATACTCTGTATGCAGCAGTGTGTCTTGAGAAAGGCGAACCGTTTTCTTAATATTTTCTAGCTCCTTCTTGAACGACAGATCCCGAGAAACTAACTTGGATACGTCGTGTTTCTTAAGTATAAATATTATTTTCTTATAATTTAAGCGAAACGGCGGCGTACAAGTACAAGTCGAAGTCACCCCTAAGGAAGTTTAAAGAAGGTGTCTTCTTGCGCTCCATCATTTAGTGTCAACTCCGAAGTTCAAACGCGAAGGAACTTAAGGAATACCACATAAGAATCCCCCAAGAAAGAATTTTTGGAGAAGAAAACTCTTTTATTTCTTGGTCGTGGTGTTGCTCTTTAGGGTTGCTTTTCCTTGCCATTGCCTAGCCTGCCACCAGCAAAGGCAAGGAAATTGTCTTGAAAAGTTTTCACTCGATGTCGAAAAATCACGCGAAAGAAAGAGAAAATTTATGCGAAGGAGAATGGGTAGCCAAGAAATTGGACTTCGAAGGAGAGTGAAATTTTCTGCTATTCCAGTGAGTAAGTGGGTGGGTGGTTGGCGGATGAACGAGTGAGTGTATAGACGGGGTAGTTTTAGTTATCCCACTTGTTGGGTGTAGCACGATGATGGTGAAGGATATCCTTGAAGATGGGGTTTTTTTCTGAGTGCTATGGCTAAGGAATTCATGGGATATTATTGAGTTGAGTGGGACTAGGAGAAAAGAGAACGTTTTGCATTTTGAAAGGATTTTAAGAGAAATCCACGAAAAATTCCTTTGCATATTTCAAATTCGTCCTCATGCTGTGGGTTGGGTATGATGAGGACGAACATTTTTTTTTCTATTGTATTTTATACAATATTTATAGGAAATCACAGAAGCAGTGGTTGGCACTAAACCACCCCAAATGTTGTGAACAGAACTGTGTGCAGTAAGTATGTTATGGTAACAGAAAATTTTAGATACATTGGTGGGATGAAAGGAATTTATTTTTTTTTTTTTGTTTTTTTTTAATGGCAAAATGGAAATCTTATAATTTACGATAGGAGCGATACATAGGAGGATGGAAATTTGGACGTGAATTAGGCAAGACAAGAGCATTCTGATTGTCGGTGAATTTTCATTACGAATCTTACAATTAGATTTAAATTTTGAACACCTAAATTGAGAACGTCTGACGAGCTGGGGCTGTGGAAAAAAATCTTAAGGCTTAATAGAGGCATTCACGTGGCCTTCAAGTAATCAAGGACATTGTCTTCTATTGCATGCTATCAGAAAAAGAGCACACATCCATCAAGGTCTAAACGTCACAACTATAATAGCAGCAACTTCGAGGTCAGTAGGAAAGGGTTGAAGTGGTTCCTAGCCGCTAGAGTACGCCTATTTTAATGTGAATTTTTTATACAAAGAAGAAGACATCAATCAAGGCCTTAACGTCATAACTAATGGCAGCAACTTAGAGGTCAGTAGGAAAGGTTTGTAGTGGTTCCCAGCCGCTAGGGTACGCCTATAGGGGTGCAGTGTGAATTTTGATACAAAGAAGAAGACATCAATCAAGGTCTTAACGTCACAACTAATAACAGCAACTTCGAGGTCAATAGGAAAGGGTTGCAGTGGTTCCTAACCGCTAGGGCACACCTATAAGGGGGTCATTGTGTATTATTAACAACAATTCCTTTATTTTGAAACGAATGCAAGACGTTGTTTCTGTTTCTCCGGATATCGAACCTGAGAGCCCCCGTTAAGTAGTCCAGGACATTAACAACTGCGCCACTGCGTCTTAAAAGGGGCATTATGCGATAAGCTAATTCCCTATTGGAGTGGGAGGGCATTTGGTCGAAAAGTTTAAGGTCGCAAGGCTATTATAGCCAAAATTTTTGTTCACCACGTCTCACTAAACCTCTCGCCAAGCACATCACCAGCATTTTAGGGCAGAGGATCACAGCGTGCCTTTCGAAGTGCCGCCACCGGTGTGCTGGACTGCTGTAGGTGACCGCAACGGAAGACTTGGTTCCATGGTTTTTCCTCCTGTTTTGATGATATTTTCGAAGACACATTAAAAAAAAACACTCTCAACATCTCATCGCACTGTTTTGGTGTAAATTACATGAGACGGAAAATTCACCTACAAACCGACTCAATCCACAGGTCAAGCAAAATGACAGCTTTAAGACTTCTTGGGAAGAGAATACCCATTGCCATAAGTAGTTCATCATTTTAAACTTTGTCTGCACAATTATTACAACAACTTGGCCAAGAACCAGGAAGACGATGGAGTAATTACACACCGTCGTCGTGTGTCGTCGCTCTATATATATGGGACATTGATTGAGAAGGAGTAGGAAGGTGGCTTCCAGTCACACACTGCCACTGTCAATAACTCAGCAATCAAAGACTAAAACGACATATGCGCAGCAAAGGGTATAATTGTCAGAGGAAAGCGTAAATTTGTTCGTCACTATGCAGGAAATGGATTGAAGTGCGTGCAAAGCAAGCACTGCGGTTGCAGGAACCTTTTTTTTTTAGATTTGCCATACAAATGACATGAACTTGTCAATGGGGTTATCAGTAATTATTGGACTGACATTTTCAACAGTATAATACTGTCCATATAAATAGTCTCATTTGCTGACTTCACAGCGGGCTATTGAGGATTTCCTGACACTTGATACGACAACATTTTGTGGAATATTACGTTACCGCCTGAATATCCGAAAGATGTCAGCAATTGCTTGCAGCACAAAACAACAGATACAGGTGTTAAGTTTTCAGGAACACTAATGCTTAAATCATGTCTCATGTTAGAGTACAAAATATTTGTTGACTATACCATGACAGTGCTGAGCTGTTCATAACAAAATTTAATAGAAGTGAACTTAACACTACATACACCACCCTGATGGGGAATAGGTATCTTTGTATCTAGGCGGTTTTGATCTTCTTTAATTTGCGACCTTTGCAAGTTGTCATTGGGTCAGGTATCTCATTTAGATGGTCAAAAGACTCTTTCAAACTGTCGTAAATTGTTTCCAATTTAAACACGGGCCTACTCTAAAAGAACTCCTCACCTCATTGTATCTGACAGAAATGAGGCTTCATCGATTTTATAAAAACACTTGCAGAACTACATTACTACCATTAGATAGGTAAATATAAATAACAGCTTATCAATCAAATCAAAGGAAAAACATATCAACTGGCACTACATCGATGCACTCTTTACCCGCGCGCACAAGCCCAGATAAGGCTTATTTATTCAGCTCAGAGAGCCCATTCAAAGGCCAGCTCTTACCAATTTAATAAAAAAAACATCACTCAAAGAAGACATTTACTTCTTTAATACTTTCACAAAAGAAAACACATCGTGTCCATGCGAAACGTAAAAACAAATCTTTAACCGCGCGTTCCGATCAAAAAAGCTATACAATTCATCTAATCGGATGGATAATTATTATAAATTCGCGTACTACTTCATTTCTACACTTATTACAGAGTTGAGTGGGTTTTTTCTATTGACTTTGTTTAATATACTTTTTTTTATATGGTGTTACTTTTCTTTGTGCACTAAAATTGCAATGCAGCAACAGATATAATATTTAACTTGGAATTGCATAGAAAGTATTGTGTTTTGTGGGATAGGTTGCTGGTTTTTTTCCTTGTCGATTTATTGTAATCTAGTTAAAAGGTGGTGTGTTGAGGGGGTATATTGGGACACTTTACTAGATTGCTCAACTTTACAAGAGAGTGGAGGTTGAGTAGAGACTTGGGAAGGATCATGCGAAAAGCAATCTAATGGGTTGTCTGATGAGTGAAAAATTTAACCAAAATGTGATCAGGGCTCCCGGTTCGACCACAAAAAATAATTTAATTTGCTATTTATAAACATTTTTTACTGTATGAAGTCTCAACGGTATCGACAAGTATCTATTAGTGTAGCTGCCTTGAGAAAGTCTCTCAATTAAGTCGTTCATATACAGCTTGAAATTGCAGGTTTCATGCGCCTAAAAAATCAAACTTACACTTACGAATGACCGACATAATATGGGACCTACTGCGCCCTTTTTTTTTAAAAAAAATAGGTAGTCGTTCGCAAGAGGTCAAATAATAATATTTAACTATAATCATCGTACTACATCGTGATAGTCAGACCCATCCTTATACTTGTGGGGCTCTTGTGTAAGCCACAGCGTTTGGAACTAATATAACACATTTTTCCAAAATAAAATCAAAGAGAAAACCTCACAAAAAGTGCTGCTCTAGATAGCTAAATAGATGTTGCTTAAATTGTTTACCTCTTCAAATGGAAGGCCTACAACTGTCCACATAGCTGCGCTTCTTACGCACGCTTTTGTCATTTGCAGCTTTTGGTGCGCTTGCTTGCAGTTTGCATATAAACACACGTACCTCTGTCTGGTATGCCCTTCTCTGATAGTTGTAATCAGTGCCTTAACCAAACTAGTATCAAGTAATACGGTAACCATGTGGTATGGAAAGAATATTTTGAAAAACTGTCAAAATTTGCTACTATATAGAACATTGCTTTCATAAATTTGCATATGCACTCTTTATAGATATTTTATTTTTATTTTTTTTTCTAATACATAACTTTCATTGGAGCTGTGATGGACTGAATAGTTTTTTTGGTCCTTCGAGCCGGAATTAGCTAATAAAAAATGCAAAGTAATGATAAAATAATTCTTTGTGCTAAATAGTATAAAAAGGCTCCCGAGAGCTTTACCAATTCCTAACTAAGACCGAAATATGTATAGGTCAGCGATGCCAAACCTAGCTAAATTGTGAAATTCTAGCACTGTTTCATTCGATATAGCACTGTAAATTGAGCTTTTAGCGCAGTGTTTAATTTATATTTTCAAGCATTACGAATTTAATTATTGCTATAAAACGGTTTTTCTGTAAAAATTTAGTTAATTATTTAAAACTAAAATGTTGTTTCAGTATTTTGTACGTCAAAAACGTCAAAATAGTGTATATATATACTAAAGTCGTTTGGTCTGGCCCTGAACTAGCCCTGAAATCACATTTCTGGCTCTAAATCACATTTTTTTGAGTCATCGCTGGTATAGGTACAACGAGGTGTTTTCGTTAGCTTGAAATTGATTTTTGGTACTAATTTTATTTTGCTGTCAAAATTGTTGGTTTCCTCAAAAGTAGATCTAAGTATCTTCATTGAAATTAGTAAATAAAATGACAATAGCATTTGTTACAATACTGTGTACTTAGTTTTCCAATTTAGATAGCAAAGAGTAACAAACGAACAATCGTTTAATAAACGTTCGGTACGTCTGTTCGTGATTTTTTTTCTAATTTATAGATATATGGCCAAATTAGGCCATAGGGTGGATGAGTATTGTTGAGGGATAAAGGTGTCGCGAGGGGGGTCTTACGAACCATTAGCCGTATGAACTTGGAAGTTTGTATGTTGATATATAAGTCAAAAATAGTTCATGCCTCATTCATCGTTTTTAAAAAATTCTTCCTATAAGGGTTGAAACAATGGGATGCAATCTTCCCATTATACTCATCAATCTATGTATGCCGATTAAAGAAGAATATCGCATTTGGCCAAGTGGTAAAGCGGTGGAAGGGACTAACTCTGGAACTAGTTGGCGGATTTTAAAAATTCTTTCAACATTGTACTAAGTACATCCTCCGAATAAATATAGGCTACTTAGGGAGAGGATGGGGGAAGGACGAACGGGGATATAAGGGGTTATCTTCAGAAATACTCGGTCATTGTCAGAGTTGACCTCCAACAGCCGACAGTGGTATTCTTTTTCTAGCATGCAATTGAGGAGTATTTAGAACGCCATTAGGGTAGTAAATATGGGATATTGCCCTGTAGCAGGTACAAGTCAGGCCGAGGAATATAAGATAATAAAAGAGCTGTAGGAAATTTTTGAAGCAAAATTAAAACTCGATATTTCTTGCACTCGGAAAAAAAGGAATAGATACAGAGTTGGTAGTCAAACTATGACAATTCATCGCAAATTAGCAAAATATCGAACTGTTCTAAATTGAATTAAAAATAACAGCTGAAAAAACTCCACCTACTCCAATTATCCTTCACCAATTCAACTATTAAAAAAACTGTATATATTTCCAACACTACATCTAACAAGTGCAATTCTAAAACTATTCCCGTGGCAGATGAAACGCTCTTTTTCTGTCCCCCACCCCGCCCAGTCGTGCATTTTTGTGCGATATTTTTCCTAAATTGTTGATTTTAGTGTTTAGTAAAAAAATATAAAGATAATACACAACAATAAGGACAGGCAGTGGAAAAAGAAAATAACTAGCAACAGACAAGAAAATAAAAAATAAAAACTTCAGTACATACCTATACCTACAATCTATCAGTGATTAGATACAGTTGGCAGTTGGAAAAGTGCAGCTTTTTTTCGCTTTAAATAATTACATTTATTTTTTTTATTTGCTCAACCTATACACACAGATGTGTTATAAGGTTTTAGTTTAGTTATGTGTCGTTGTCAATTCCCATTTCAAAAGCAAACAATTTACACAGCGAGGGAGATAGTATTCATTATAGTGATAATGAGTGCAATATTCCAGTAAAACCCAGCCGTCAGACAAGACGATACCTTAGGTTGGCCTTTAAGCAGACCTGAATTTAATTTTGACCAAATTGCATCTAGTTAAGAGCGTCAATATGATAAACTGATGGAAGAGGAGATTAGTGGAAGGATATAAAATTGTTGAGATTTTATTTGTTTTTTTTTATCGTCGTACTGAACTCATTTGAATGTGCGCACACGTAAATTAATAAATGTGTAAAAATGCAATAAAAGAGTGCAAACAATTTAAGGAGTAGTGCGATAAGATACCTACCTAAAGCCGTTCGAATTGCTATGCGAAAAAAAATATATAAATAAATAAACGTTAACTAGATGAAATATTTGTAGTCGTTAGATGACCGTGATTTTTGTTTACACGAGGTTTGTTTTTTTATTGTTTTACTTATATTGGATTGTAGGCGAAGAAAGAGCGGAATAGCCCGTTGATTGAAGATACGTTTGCGTACTGGAATTTGGGGCTTTGAACAAAGAATGGGGATAATATTATTGCATCAGCAGCTGAAGTATCGCAAGACACCTTTTGTATAGATAGATTTCGTTCTGTAAGTAATGCAACACATTGAGGTAGAAGAATCCGAATGCACACGGAGCAACTGGAAAAAAGAACTAAACTGGTTGGCAACTCGGGTTACAGACCAGTTGTTACGGTTTCAGCGGTGACTTGACTCCACACACGAGGAAACTCATCACCACTAGTTCGTTCAGAGTCGTCATATTTGTCAACCTCCCCCACCAGCAACAAGTTGGTCTGTTAGTCGCTCATCATTGACAAACTAGAAACCGAAATCAATAGGCAACCCGTAATGCTAATCAACAGAAGACTGGTTACAAACAAACTGGTTTTTGTGAATCGTAAAAAAAATTTTTTACCAGTAGCGTCGTGTGCGTCGTCCCATTTGATAACACAGGGTATGACTCAAAGCAAATTATAGTTGCCAACTCGCATCGCTTATCAGTTTTTTTCCAGTTGCTCCGTGTGCATTGGGTCTAAGTCCGAATGGATCTACTGACGACCTTAACTATATGCTAGTCCAGGGATCATTTTTTACAATCAAGGGGTCAAGCTACAGCATTCCCCAGCGACGACCAGCTTAACAATGACATATTCAGTCAGGTAGTATAGGTACTCATTCATGGATGCAGTAAATTCTGCTAAAGTTCTTCAAGGGTGAATTGAAGTCGCGCGCAGTCCTTGTCCTTGGTTAGTCCTCACAGCTTTCCATAAATCGTTAATTTCCTTCGCAAATACAACAAATGGTCGGATCTAGTATGTCAAGTGCAGTGTGGCCAACTGTCTAGATCATAAATCAAAGTACATACGTTCACCAGAATCTCAACTCCTTTGAATCCTTGTGCGAAATGAAATTTTCTCTCAGAGAAACTGGACTCTAGATTTAAATTTCAATATAGAAAACTTTAAGTCCTGAAAGGCCCCAATCAACGGATTCAATTATTTTATATAAAAATTTCACCCTCCTCCCCCAGATTTACTTATGTGTATATTTTCCATTGGAAATCAAACGCATTCTACCGCAGCGTGCAACCAATTTGGCTGAATGGAAAATGCAAAATAATTGTATTAATTTTGGGGCATCGCGTTCGGAAATTAATCCCTAAATTAAACAAAAACACAATTCAAAACAAAGAATTGGCCCCGTGCATCGTGTCGTCAGCGAAAGGACTTGTCTGCACATTTCAATTATTCATTAAGCCCTCGAAATGCATTATAAAATGTGAGCTTGGGGATGGGGGATGGAGCATGCAGTCGCAGCGTCCGAAGTAACAAACGTAAATAAATGACGATGCAATTAAAAATTAAATTTAATTATATTTGCCAACAACATGGCGGCGCGGCGGCGGCCCGGCTGATGGAAAAACAAATAAAATATTCGGAAAATGTTATTTTAACGTGAATGCGGGACTGCCACCCCCCTATCAACCCAATGGACGACCTCAGCACCCGCATAATCGCAGCGGACGAATGTGTTTCTTTGCTGCGCCACCATCGACGCATACGCACTGTATATGGCGGCTGTATTGCAGCGGTTAATGCATTAGAATCTCGTAATTAGGTGCAAATCGCAAGTGGGCCCAATTTCGATGACCATGCCCCATAGCTATGTGGTGGTAGTAACGACCAAATAAATAATAACACCCATTCTGAAAATTTTTTTATTTTTTTTTCTCTGTTTGCTATCGTCCTTGTTTGTGCCTAGAAAATAATTTCACTCACACACTCATATGCATGGAGCATAATGTGTATAATGCATGTGACATCGGAAAATGCATTTTTTGTTAAGGGTTGAAAATTGCAAGTGCAGCAAGCAGCACATGTCCTCGCCACCTATACATCGAGAGGAAAATGCATTCGTTATCTCATTATCTCTCTGGTGTGGTGGCTGTATGTGTGATGGTGGTGTGTGCCCCAGCTAACACGCACGCATACAGTCGCATGTCGTGATGGACTTGTGTTGGTTTACTTGAGGAGGCTAAAACCGTTTTAAAGGTTGTAAGGCGCCTATACTCGTACATGCGTATGCTTTTTCTAGCTTTACACGCATATTTGTGCATAGCAACCCATCTCCCCCCCCCATACCGGCAGTGTTGCACATTAATATATAGGCCTTCTCGGATGTGGACGATTGCACACAATTCTCATGCCACAAAAGCACACATACGCACGAATAGACTAACATTGCGAAGAGAAGGACACTATGCACATACACTGTGCATGGTTCCATGCAATTTATTTGTGGTAAGACGCGCGTACATTACGCGCGAGGCCTAGCACACATGCATGGCGAAAATTGCATCGGCTGATGGGCATTGGGCATCCCTTCGTGGGTGGGCAATGGTGGTAGTGGTGCTAGTGGTGGGTCACTGTGGGTTGATAGAACTTTGTGCAATACGAAAGGACACTGCTACCCAAGGGGGTTGCTGAATGGACTACACGATTTCTATTGGTATGCTATGCATGCGGCTGCAACGTGGTGGTTACCGAACGGCAGGGGTGAAGTGCAACACGCGGGCGGGATGGCGGGTGGTGGATGAGATTGTATGTGAAAATCAATTGATTATGGTTTTTCAGGAATTTCGTTTGTCGCATTGTCATTTCCGGAGAAGAACTTGCACTGTTGGCCAGCTCTAGAGTGGTTCAAAGATGAACGAACACTTTATCTATAGCACACTTGGTTAATGAAATTTTATTCAATTACTTAGAGATGTACCAAAAAAAAAAACGGAAATGTACTTCAGATCTAGGCCTTACCTTGGGAATATTAAGTTACAGACGGATGTTTGGCTTTGATTTGTATGCGGTCGGTGGTCAGGTACATAATTAGAAGAGACACCTATAGCTGTTTAAGCTCGCACGAATGGGACCTTGCACGGGGTGGTGTATTCAGAAAGTTTATCTCTTTTCAATTCACATTAAACGTCAGTCGACCGAATTGACTATGAAAAGTTTTCCCACCTACTAAGCCGTGTAATTTTGATATCTAATTGTCAAATTTGATGGAAACAATTGAAGTCTAAACTTTAGACTAAGCGGCTAAGCTGTGTTGAGTTTATAGAGGTAATTATGTAGAAGGTGGTCTATCGCAAAAGATATACCTACGTTTGGTGAGTATGAGGACATCTGGTAAATAACAAGTTGGCAGATGAAATTTGGCAACTTTTCTGGGCAATTATCATCAAGAAAATTATTGGAAAAGTGCGGGGATGAAGATTTGCTAGACTGGAGCTGGCAGAACTTACTTGACAGAACACGGAGACTAGCAGCACGACGATAATCCAACATCGAATGTAAGACCAGAAGATAATTTGCTCAGTGACACATGTTGGTGAACTCAAAACGCATCTTGTAAGCAGCCTATACAAGTCGGACATTTATACTGATCATCAGGTCTCAGTAGGCACATTTGACAACCCTGATGAGGACATCACTCACTTGACAACTGCAAAGCAAACATTTGAATTCGCTTCTACTTCTCTACAAAGCGAAAGCACACGAGAGGCTAGGGCCTAACTTTCTATTTTTCAAAATATTCAGAAAAGCGGCTTGACAGTTAGACTGTTAGTATAAGTAGAAGACCTTAATCATTCTAGTCCGGCTTTATAGCGCTGAAGCTTGGAGAAGGAGATTCAAATAAAGTATACGAGGTATACAGCGACATCGGCCTGGTCAGCAGCTAAGAACTGGGCTAACTGGAGAGACTTGTTAGTTGAGGCCTCGGTTCACTGTAGAGCCTCCTAAGTACGTAAGTATGTCTTGACAGTAAGAAGCTGATATCACACCGCCTGGACCACAAAAACTATGAATGGCCATGGCGCAGCGGTAGAAGGTGTTAGCTTGTTGAGAGCAAAGTTACGTATGCAAGTCTGAGCCATAACCTCGAAGCTATTCCTAGATATGGAAGGAGATAATAAACATTTTAAGATAAATATTACAAGGTTAGGTAAGGCTAAAAGTAGTTGTCAGCAAGATACCGCACATGAAGTTAGGCTATATTTCCAAAACGCATAAAAAAAGTTATGAGAATTATAAACGCTAAATAGAAAAATATATCCAATACATCAACCTCTATTCTGATTTTCTTTCCATTCTTATAATAGCAGAAAAACTAACATAACCTTAGGCGCCAGAATAAAAATTACTGGTCACCCTTTCATCAGGGCATTCCTAAACCCTTTGCCGCGCAGAAAAGTTAAAAAAAATTGATTACTCATTGGAGAAGAGATTTGAGACCGAAAAGCTAGCCAACTAATAAAGAAGCTTTGCCTAGGGTCCCCTATGATACAGTTGCGCCCGACAGTACGAAGAAGACTTCAGTCTACCCAATTGAAAATGATGTCGACTCGTTAATAAATTGGACTTAAAACTTGAAGCCGAATTCAAACGGCTCAGTTTTTTTCAGATTTTTCAAGACAGTTCTACTCTCAGAAGTTTGTCAAATGATTGGGTGGGGGCTTGTGTTTCTCCAGGGATCAAATCTGACACATCACTAACCACTGAGCGCAGGTTATAAAAAAATACAAACTAAAACGACCACAAACTAGTGAAGTACTCCAGTAACAATTACAACATAGAATTTTAAAGAATTGTCCATTCGAGGTCATTTATCCAGGCCAAATCAACTACAGACGTTATTAACTTTCCATTGATGGATCCACACGACTCGGATACTCTAGCCACCACAATGCGATGTAGCAGGAGACATATTATATCTTTTATGTATTTCAAGAATGCACAACATTGACATTCGAATATCATTGATGGACAAGTGATTTCCACCTAACACCGGACGGCACATTTAGACCTAGCATTCTATGGAACTTTGTTAATTGCCTTGTTATTTCAAAGAGATCATTAACGGTTTAACTTGCACGAGTATCTTTGATCAAATTAATTGGCTATGTGGTATCGATATAGGGTTTTGTGACACGAGGTCCTCGACCTCTTATCGAATGTCGAAAGGCGTCTCCATTTGCAACGTTTTGCGAGCTTTACAGACTCTTGACAGAGAGATGGAATATTGGGCGGGACCGTCTAGTTGTTTGAATCGTCTTAAAAATCTGTCATATTTTATGGATGAGGTTAAGGTTTAAAGCTCCAACAACGAATGCTTTAAGACATCTTTTTTTGGATTGATAAAATACTCTCCCGTCCACAAAAACCACTGCAGCAAATCGACCGAATTTATGAGTAATCAGGGCCAATCCTGGAAATTAAATTAAATTCGTAAGGAATGTTGAACAAAAAATAAACTTCCAAAATGAACGTCTAAATGTACAGTCGCTATTGCTTGGAGCGAAATAGACGAAAACTTTTACTAAAAAGTGTAATAAGAGACAGATAACTATGGTACAGAGAAGGCGAGAGTGCGACAATTTTGTGGGAAACCGTTCTAGCCGATAATGACAGTATTTATGATTTTGAAGGTGCAAGCGTCATTGAGAAAAAACTCGACCGAACGACTTAGTAACCAATCTATGTACTGTACGAACAGGGCTTTTGGGCTTCATAATAATGAGGAACGAAGATACTGAACAAGAAGAAACACCTTCAAGTCGAAAACGTCCTTAGTAAAGCATATTCGAATATAGAGAGATACATTGGCAAGCTTAACAGAGCATTAAAAGAGAGGTAACAGAGCAGTATTATGTTCCTATAAAATCAGCAGTACGGAGGTAGAATAAAGTCGAGTGGTGATAGCAAATAAGGAGAGCAGTGGTAGGTAAATCATCAGCAGCGAAGTAACAGAGAGGTAACAGGTAGTTGAGCAGTAACAGATAGGAGTAGAGCAGTAGCTGTGATATAAATTCAGCAAAACAGATGTAGGTACAGTATCCCATCAAGAAAAAGTTTCCGAGCAGTATACAGGCAGAACATTAGCGGAGTAAACGTAGACAAACAAATGAATGCTGACAGAGAAGTAACAGAGAGGTAACTGAAACGAGGAAGAACATTAGAGGAGTTGAACAGAGAAGTAGCGAAGGCTGTTGCAGAACAACGATGGACTAGAAGTTGAGAAGAGTTAAAGTTAAGTGATGATGCTGACAGGGAAATAACAGAATATTGTCGAATCAGTAAGAGATCCGTAGCAGAGCTGTTGCTTACTTATCACCTGCAGAATCTTGGCCAACCAACGTACAGTGGCCGGCATAAGTATTTTGACAAAACTAAAGTTAATTCTGCTCATAATTTAAAACTTACTTCATGTAAATTTTGGCATTAATAGAAAGGTCATTTAAATTACGTTTGAATGATACAAAACTTTTCTTAACCCATTAAGTACCCATTTACAAATTTTAGAATTTAGAATTTTTGTTAAGGTCTACTTTTTTGACTTTTTTTCCTCGGTTCCAAAAAAAATTTTTTGATGCAAAATGTTTCTCCAAACAATTCTAATAGTGACTGCGAAACATTTTTTTCAAAAATCTCTTCGCTAATATTTTGTATGATTTTTTGAAAATTGTTAAAAATGACTATTTTAGTCACTTTTTTCTGCTTTTCATACAATTTTTTTCTGAGATCATCCCATTCAAAAAATCATAAAAAATATTAGCGAAGAGATTTTTGAAAAAATTTGTTTGCAGTCGCTATAAGTATTGTTTGGAGAAACTTTTTGCATCAAAACATTTTTTTTTGGAACCGAGGAAAAAAGTCAAAAAAGTAGACTTTTACAAAAGTTCCACATTTTCAATGGGTACTTAATCGGTTAAGGAAAGTTTTGTATCATTCAAACGGAATTTAAATGACCTCTCCATTGATGCCAAAATTTACATGACGTAAGTTCAAATTATGAGTAGAATTAACTTTAGTTTTGTCAAAATACTTACGCCGGCCACTTTACAAATAAACGGACTTTTGAAGAGTTGGCTTGCAGATTCTTATTCGAAGGTAGGTTCTTATGCACAAAATAGCCGAGCAAATTTTCAACCTGTCTATAGCTTAGGTTTTCTTGAAATAGTTTGCCTTAAAAATGATCAAGGGTCAAATCACAATGCAATATTATTTTGGGATCATCGCAGTATATACAGGTATTCTACAAAAGATAAGAACAACTCATCCATTGACATCTTATCCAACACTTTGCGGCATTCAGCGAGGTTTTTACGGAAAAAGTAGGCTTCAAGAGCCTTTCGATCTATTTAAGAAACTTATCTCCTCGTTCGCATTGGTCAGCAATGTGATAATTAAACTTCGGGACAACTCATCCACGATCCAATTTATAGCATAGGAAGGTTTTTAAGTCAACATTTCTTTGATGATATCCGAAAATGATAAAAATTCTAGAGTTTAAATGCTTTACAGCTAACCACCCCGATGTTTGATGGATGAGTTGTCTCTCGAGGTTCAGTTGTCTCATAGATGAGTTGCCTGGGTATGAGATGGCCGTGGATAGTTTTACCACCAGACAAATGATCCAAATTTTTCCTTAAAATCGCAACTCAATCCAGTACTTAAGGTATAACCACCCTTTTATGACTGAATACGCCCATGGTTGAGATGCTCCACAGATGAGATGTATAGGTCACTGATAAACCGATTGAGAAGCTAGGCCTATGTTTGCATTTTAAGGAGTTATTCAAGTTCTATAGGGATGACCACCCCAATTGAGCTCCCAAACACATCTAGAGCTCTATGGGCATGACAATTCTGTCGAAAATTGCAGAAAACTCTACAGCCAACATATTTAATTTTGGATTTATGCACTATGCACTGTGTAAGATTCAGCAAAGTATGCTTTTTAGCAGGAGTTATTCAAGTTCTATAGGGATGACCACCCCAATTGAGCTCCCAAACACATCTAGAGCTCTATGGGCATGACAATTCTGTCGAAAATTGCAGAAAACTCTACAGCCAACATATTTAATTTTGGATTTATGCACTATGCACTGTGTAAGATTTAGCAAAGTATGCTTTTCAGCATGCTAAGGCTGCCACTGCCAGAACAGAGCATATGTCGAAATATAATTCAATTGAATTGAGCCGCTTCGCAGTGTGTTTGCCAAAAATATACAATTATATGTCCGCCGACCACCGTCATACCTTTTTATGCAGTTCGCAGCGCAGCACCTCTCCCGATGCAATTTAAATAAATATATCCGCATATTTACATACGGAACTACGTATATATTATTTGACTACATATTATTTATATAACACGCATGTGTGCATATGCGGACACATCAAGGATAATGGCAAATGACACTTTAAGCGCATTAATCAAGCCTGAAGCTCTAACTCTCTGACTGCTGGTTAAGTAGGTGTGTGCAGCACCAGGAAATGCAAAATGCTCCAGTGGGTGGTGGACTGGTGGATTATACACATATATAGTATACAGGGGGTAGTATTGGTTGAATTGCGCGTATGATTTTTGGATGAAGAAGAAGAAGAAGGCCCGGGTATCTGATGGTGTTGCTGTATTTTTGGGCCGACCAAAAAACGCAATGCAAAACGCATACTCATAGAAACGGGCACGGTGGCGGTCGGCGGTGGCAGGATACCACGTATGCTTTGTTCTCCTCATATCGGTGCGGTCGGTGTTTCGTCGTGTGCTCACCACCCTTCGGATGGTGGCATTAATTCTGTTGGATAATATATTTTGATATGTTCTCGCGTGTGTGTTGTACCTTGTATACGCATCATCTGATGCAATTTTCAAGTGTGCGCACACACACGGCAAGGACTCGTTGTGCTCTTGGCGATTTTGGTGTTGTTCGGACCACGCCAGATGCACATACAAAAAAATACAACAGCCAAATGAACATACAAAAAAAAATAAATATAAATAAATTAAAGACAGAAAAAGGATGCAGGATATTTCGAATTGCACATGAATGCATATAACAGCGGTCGTTGCGAAGAATGCAAATTTAAATTAAAATAATTTCGCAACATAATTGAGGATATATACGGTACATACAGGATGCTGGATGCATCATCGCTATGACAGGGGCGTTGGCGGCAGAGAGGTAATTGCGATTCCATGTCGCGGACGCGAATGCTCGTTGGCTATACTTTTGTTTTATTTATTATTTTTTTATTTTTTGACGAAATTTAAATTTATTCTGGAATTTTGTTCACAAAATTGTCGCGCAACTGATGGAAATGAGGCGATTGTGGGTCTTTTTCTGCGCTTTTTCATTGGGGGGGGACATTATTACTCGTTTGCATGGTGTTTAGAGGTAAATTGGGGGCTTATTTTTTTTCTACCAGTTTGTGTGTAATGGCATTCGCTAATTGGGAATTTTGATAATTTAATTTAATGGTGTTTTGTGCGTGCGGTTGTTGTAGTTATCGCGCGGGTCAAATTTTAGAGAATGCTTGCTAGCATTGCGGTGCGGGACTTTCCTACATGGGCATTGTAGTTTTGCGGAGGAAAAAATTATTTGCTAAACGTATTCCCGGTACTAGGTACCGATTGTCGATACATCGATGAGGATGGGTGAGAAAATTCGTCATATCTTTAGATAATGTGCTTCTTTTTGGACGATTTTTCTTTTCAAATTAAAAAATCAGAGGTGAATTTATACCTCCAAGAAGCCATGTACCAGTGCAGCAATTTTTAATTCTTAGCTTTTTACCAGACTCTAAAGGCAGTCCTAACAGAAGCAACTTAGGAGTCTGAGAACAATGAAGAACTAATGCCAGTTACAGGGCCAGTAAAAAAATAAAAGGGCGTCTACAACACCCCAAACACAGACACTACAATTTCATAGTTGCAGGTGTGTCAAAGAAGTTTTAAATGACAGCCTTCTATTTAACCCTGTTAAACGGGGTTTAACTGGACTCGTAATCGAGCTGATAGAGGGCTGTTAAACCCCGTTTAACTGGATTCTTAATCGAGCTGCTAGAAGGCTTGTTAAACCCCGTTTAAACCCCATCTAAGCCCCGTTTAATTCAGTCCAAAATTTAATATCATTAGCATTTTTAGTCGAAAATTTGGTTATAAACTGCAATATAGGCTCTATACTCCTCCACGTTTTATTGTTTAATTGGGATCCTTCCTCGAGGTGTAGAAAATTTATTTTATTTTCGTAACCGTGTTCACTAAAGTCCCAACTGAAGCTTCGTATGGAAATACTACTGGACCTACAACTCACTGAGCACTTTTGCGAGGAATTTTCGCAGCTAAGCCGAGGACAATTCGAAAGGTGGGATTTTTCCGAGACTCAGGCATACTTGACTCGAGATGGAACTAAGTGACAGGAAATCTTTATATCCAATAGAGATATTGGTCCCCAGTATCGTCAGATCATGAATGACCCGAAAATGCCACCCCAGAGATACAGCGCGTGCGTCGTATGATGATGTATTTTTTACCATGAAAGAAGATTCATACGCTGCAGTTGAAAAATAATGGCAGGGAGTGTATTGAGCTAGATAAGATACATATCAGAAAAAAAATTCATTTATCAACTCATAAACTGTTTGAATTGCCTCGTATACTCAGTTAAAAGCTCAATTCATACAATCAGCAAGCAAAAGTGGTTCGATACCGAGTGCATGCGGGCTAGACAAGTTTCATTCTCATTTCTTAAATTGTTACGGAAGAAAAATTGCAACACATTTAAAGCATTATATGCGACTGCAAATAAAAAATTCCAACTTATGTGCTATGCAAAAAAACATTGAACCTTCTAATAAAATAAAAATAAATAGGTGGCGCAACAGGCGGGTGACACCCAAGGCCTAGCTTCTCGCAACCATTCGTTTTGTGTGAGTTTCTATTTTTGGGACGAATGGAAGGGACCTACAATTTTATGCCGAGTCCGAACGGCTCAATTGAGAAGCTTTTTCATGACAAGCATACTCTCGGATGTTTGTCAGACGTTCGCGAGAGGTGGCGCAGTAGAAAAAACTTTAAGATGTAATTTGGGTTTTTCCGGGGATCGAACCTGGGATCCCTCGCACAGTAGTCCAACACACTAACCACTGCGCTACTGCGCCCAAGGCAACCTAATTGAACCTTCTAATAGCCTTGATAAATGCATCAAGATCATCAGGTGAATTTTAGAAAGCGGCTAAGCTTATTAATGGAAGAACCAACTCTATTTGACTAAGGCTACAAGCGGTGCAGCTAAGAGACCATTTTAAAACTCTACTCAATGCACAGCAAATATCACCTTCCCCCTCAGTATGCAGCGCCTTCCAGAATTGGAAGTTGTCATCGAGAACTCGAAGAAAAATAAAGCTCCAGGAATCGACCGTATTCCGTTTGAATACTACAAAAATTGCTCATCGGAATTCTTATTGACTCTTACACAAGAATTCAATTGAATATTTTCAACAGCCGATGTACCCGAATGTTTTCAGAAGGCGATCATTTTTCCGCTGCACAAGAAGGGTGACTACGATGACCCAGCAAACTACAGAGGAATATCCTTCTTAAACACATCTACTAAGTTGTTTGCTAGTTTGTTATTCAATAGAATAACGAAGAATAATAAATGGAGAATAAGAAAGTTTTAAAGGAATTTCAAGCTGGTTTTCGAAGAAACTACTGTACTATAGACCAAATATTCTCACTGGTTAACATTGCAGAGCCAGAGATATACAAAACAAAACTCAAAAAATTTTACGCTTTCTTCGTGGATTTCGCGCGGCTTTTGACTCCATCCATAGGTACAGAATATCGTCACAAGTCGTTAATGTTTTAAGAGCTATGTACTGCAATAAAAAGTCTTGTGTCTAGGATGGTGTCCATCTATCGGAGAATTTTTAAGTCTCAATGATATGATAATATGATATGATAATGATATAACGGATGAAGTCAGGGGTGGAATAGATTTTTGTGGAACTAATATTCCGGCGCTTATGTTTGCTGATGACATCGTCTTCCTCGCCGATGCAATAGATACCATGCAGTTAATGGATACATACTGCAAAGCGTGGAATTTAACTCTTAATCTAGAAAAATCAAAGATGATGGTCTTTAGAGATGGTGCAGGAAGGTATGCTCGAAGTGAGAAATGGAGGTTTCAAGGCAACCTAATTGATATAGTCAAGCAGTATAAGTATCTTGGAGTGTTAATTACGTCAAACCTAAACATGAACAAGCATTTTAAAGTTAAACTTGCAGAAGCTTAAAGGGCGATCTGTGCTGTTTGCATCCAGAATACCCGCATCTCTCATACCTCGAAAGTGAAATTATTCCGTGCTACAGCTTCTTCAATGCTACTGTATGCAACACAAGCCTGGGGTTACTGTGCTTTCGAAGCTGTGAAAAAGTTTCCCCGCTGTTTTCTAAGGCGGATTTTTAAACTCCCGAGTGGTTGTCCAAATTATATGCTGCACTTGGAGACTGAAGTGGCACCTCTCTACCTGAATGCTCTTAAAACGCACCTGGATTACGTTCTTAAAGTTAATGCGATGAGTCAAGAAAGAATTCCGAGGTTGGTGCTCGCGCAAATGATATCATATAAGGTGAAATGTGTTCAAGAGTGGGAAATGCTAGGAGCCGACTGGGGTTATAACTTTACTTTTACTGCAAGCGAGCAACAGGAATCACTAAAACAGACATGATATTTCAGAAAACTAGTCACAGAATTTATGACAAACTTGTAAATGAAGCGCAGTCATCTCAATACAGAGCTTACTACAGCAAGATGAATCATTGTCTACAGGAAAGGACGTACTTTTTAAATAGCTACCCGGTGGAAAAAATAAGTACCATCTTCAAAATAAGAGGAGAACATTTTTTTTTACTTCTGAGTTTTATATACTGAGCTTCCACTTTTATGCGACCTGTGCAATCTCAGGGAATGAGAGGATGTGTTGCACTTCATTGCAAAATGCCCCATACTTAAGGAATTCCGCAGTAGTTGGTTCGGTGCTCAAACACTGCTGAATGGACATTGAAAGAATGAAATATATAGAAGAAATTATCTCATCATAATAATTTTCAAATATTCCTTCCGCCGAATTGCAAGGGTGGACCCTACGATACTTAATACGACCCTTGACAACATTCGGCTTAAATTTGCTACTATTTATTGTAGGCCCAAATGGCCCATTCCATACCATCAAGTGAGCCTATTAAAACCTGTAAGCTCTATTACAAAAATGTATTCCCAGGTAATTATGCTATTTAATTGCGTTAAATCAACACTCTCGCTAAAGTTAATAATCCGCTTATTGAAAGGAAATTCATTTTCAACGAAACCCTATTCCAATTGATTTAAGCCCTAATTCGATACAATGCTAATTTTTTTTTTATTTTGATGGACATCGCTTACTTTTATTGTGGTTAGGCGAAGGGTGGTACTTAACAAAAAAAAATATAGTTACATATTATATTGTTTACACGTTTATTAGCCAGGCTTTGTTATTTGACAAGGCATCCAGAAGGACAGTGCACTTTCCCTGTGATGGTTGCAGGGCCAAATTGTTTGGTATTTAGCAAACAAAAATAATGCACAGCTTATTGCTGTTAATAGGCTTTTTGTTTTATGTCAATTATGTCAATATATGAGTCAATTGATTTAATAGATATATTTATTTGGGGTGGGTATTATTTTATTTATTTTTCTATAAAGCTTGGCAAATGAATTTGTAATTGCGGTGTCAAACCTCAGGTAATTGAAAATATTTGCATGTCATTTCGAATTTATATTTTTAGAAAACTTTTTAAACTATAAGTGAAAGTAGATTGAAAGGTTTTGCAAGTATACTGACCGAGTGTAGGCATTGTGAGCCCCCAGTCCAACTAATTGATCAACGCATACAAAATAATGTTAAATAAGATTGTATTTTAAAATTGATCAACTCGTTCGAGTTGTTGATCAATTTCTACGTCTAACTGATTGATGAACTTATTCTATAGTCGAATATCCTCATCCAACTAATTTATCAACTCATTTAATTGCCTTAGAGTCTTGTACATCTTGTTGTGAACACATTTATTTCCCAGAAGTTGATCAATTACCTCGTCAAACTTGCTGATCAGCTAACCCAATTGATAAATAGCTTTGTACGCCTAGTTCATCAATTGCTGCACACCTTCGTCTAATTACTTCCCCAGCTTCTGTAATTTCAGAAAAGCAATGTGTTGCTCGATTTGGATAGTTGCGTTTTCTCACTGTTCTTACTTAACACCAATCATTGGACGTTGATGAACGTTGAGCGCACTTAGTATAGGCCAACCTTAGTTTAGCATACCTTGAATGTGTGGCACAGCAGTAGCAGTGACAATGGAAAGGGAACTATCATGATTTGATCAATATCAGCACAAATTTCGTCAACGAAAAATTGAAAAATTTCAGCAACAAACTCAGCAAATTATTTTAAAATCGGTACTTACAGCAATACATAAGCAATCAAACGTTCATACATATATCAACTAAATGTACGTGACTTTTCAACAATTGTGTGAGTTGATCAATTGGTTGAAGGAGTATTCTACAATTGAATGAGTTGATCGATTGGGGGAATAGCTTTACAACAACTAAGTAAGTTATTCAACTGGATATACGAGGTTATTCAATAATTGGGTGAGTTGATCAACTAGGTGTATGAGTCTTTTCAACAATTCAATACGTTGACCAACAGGAACATATGAATGTTTAGACCACTGGTGTTATACAATAAGAAACATTTAATAAATAAATTTAACGATTGTTTCAAAAGCGAAGGTAGTTTGCGAGCGACATTACTTGACAAAATTTGCAATAAAAGGTAAAAACTTTTTGTTTTGGTACCATGTAATTCGTGTAAAAATTTAATTTTCTACATATAGGTCGATTAGATTTTCCATAAAAAAAATTAAAATATTCTAGAGAGCATGAAATTGCCGAATATATTAGTGCCTATTTAATTGACGCAAAACATTCTAGTACGAAAGTAGTTGAACAAACTGAAGTCTCCGCCATTCTGAAGTAAATTTCCGATAAAATGTCCATCTTAAAGATGCTCTCATAACAGAATCTGATTTATTTACAACCATTTTCTCTGAAAAAATAGTTTTCAAAAATCATCAGCCACATGTTGCCTTAAAAATGTTTTGTCCATTTAAATTTTAATTTTTTTACATTTTCCATTGCATACTTTAATGAGACCAACTAATTATTGTTGAAATAAATACTATTTGCATAAATAAATTAATTAATGCCATCAATTATTGTTCTAACCGTACACACCACACCAATCAGACGGGTAAAATTCTCTGGCGTATACGTACTATTTTTGGTCTAAATAACAAATCCCTTCAATTAATTTATTTTACTTACCAGTCATTGCATTACCACCTCCCTCTTAATCCCTGAAATAGCAACAACAATAAATAAAACAATTCAATAGAAAATTAATTAATTCGCATATGGCCAGCATGTCCAAGTGCGCGTTTACAGTCGATCTCTGTCAGTTTATCATGCCGCTGTATGCGAAAATTTTGAAATTTTGAAATTTAGAAATTCTAATCCAAAAATTAATAATAATAGGAAAAACGAAACATTTTTAATTCTAATAATCTATTCGACCCATTCATTGCTTAGATGGAATTAAATTCCCATTGTAGATGTGTATTGGCATATACAACATGGCGGCAGGGTTTTCACTCGTGAAAACTGGTAAAAAAAAGAACAAATGCTCCGCTCTGTATGTTCGCGTGCAAAAAAGGGATGCCGGGATGCATGCCACTCCTATTTTTGAGCCGAAAATGCCCATAACTAACATTTTAAATGTACATAAACGACGGACTGCACATATACCCACCACTCGCACCATAGAGCACATCGAATATGGGTAGCTTACATACGAGGTGAGGTTTTGTGCATATAATTATTAAATCATTGAATTTTAATGGAAATTCCCCTGCAGCATCTGCAACGAAATGTACAGCATTCTTGTGGATACAGCACGCACTATCACGCACGCATATTGTGCTCAATCGAAATCGATGGTCATACAATCATCCTTAAATGATGGGGATGTGCGATGGCGAACAACGGAAAGGGGGATCATGTTGCAAACACATATGCCCGGCCGTGTGATGATGGTGGTGATGGGTGGCGCGGCTGCATCGAATTTTTGAAGGCGTGGATGGGCTATAGTTCGGGAAACGGTTTTTTGATGGAAATGATGCATTTTAGCAGGTAATACAATCATCCACCCACCCCATCGCTATATATGTCGACGAGTGTAATGCTGAATTGAGTTCGGAATGTTATTATTTTTTGTTTTTACTATGACACAGTCCAGGGGTGGCACTTGTATAAAACAAAATTTTCTGCGAAAATATACAATTTTCCCAAATGTATCGAGAGGAGAGCGGATAGGTAGGTGCATCGGTAGCATCGGGTATACGATATCCTTTTTAATTTCGTTGCCAGTATGGCGGTGGTGGCGGTGGCGGCCACCAACTGATCGATGGGATAAAACTGAAAATTAATTATAACGGTTGAGATTTTCAATGTGTACGTACCTACATATATTTATGTAGCGAAAACTCACGCGGGACTAGTGCGTGTACGCTTAGGGCGTGGTCTGGCTAGGCTGAGTGGTTGCATTTTGGATTTGAAAGAGTCGACCCCTATACATCAATTCACAATGGATCGACACTCTCCAAGGGTGGACCTACACCTGCAATTAGTCACTCAATGTACAGTGGTCGATTTATTGGTTTCAATAAAATTTCCCAATTAATTGGCAAATGCCCCGAAATTGGTCGAAATGAACTCTTAATCGAAGAATGTCATATACCGCAAATCGCCCGCCCCGGAAATGGTCTTAATTGACTTTTAATCGAAGAATGTCAACGTCATAAAAATAAGTCCGATAAACAGGTTGGCAAAACCTCTGAATGGGAACCATGTCCATGGCGATTAAAAAAGAAAATGAAAATGCTCTCACATCCCCGAGTGCTACCTTGGCCAGGAGACTTTAAGGGACTGCGGGGATATGCATAATTATTGTCTCCAATAATTGCGGTAAAATTGTCAAAGAATGTCATGCGGAATAGATGTTGGTGGTGGTGGTGGCATGGTTCGAATTTCGACGTGGCAAATATAGAATTCAATCGGAATGCATCCAGGACATATCACCAACGCCATTACCATTTGGTACGAATATGTATGCGAGGTTCTCCTGGTTGTGAATTCCTATGTCCATAATTTGAGGAGTTCCCCCTTGTGAGAGTGGATATATTTTATACTGGTTTGAGATTTTATATTATTGAAGAGGATACGAAAAAACTGTAAAGAAAATTTTAAGTCACAGCAGTAACTCAACTGATTTATTAGCAAGTATCTAAAAATTATTATTCGGAAATTTGTAAGAATTTCTCCGTGTCCTTGACCTAACGACCCTTGTCATTTCTAAATCTTTTACAACCTAAATGACGATAAACAAAAAGACTGAAGAGCACCTGATACATAAACTTGAATTCAAGGCATATGAAGTGCATACATTGATTGGCAACTACTTGAACCATCGGCAACTAATTTAAAATTATTTTTTTATAATTTTTTAAAAAAATCTTTTCTATATGAAATTATCTGCGTCAAAAGGACCCACCTTATAACCTTATAATTCGTTGAAAGGAATATATCATTTGTCCCAGCTGCGAATGATCCAAAAGCATCAGAATTCAGAAGGCGGTCCCTTCTGTTCGCTCCATAAACAAAAATGCCCGTAAAGGGAAATTGCTTTTTAGAAGCTAAGCCTAGGGTTCAATATGGACCTGCTGTGGCAACTAGAATGTTCTTTCTACTTCGAGCTGACACCAGAATTACAAAATACTTCAAAATTCGTTAGAAAATACAACCGCCCATGGCCGAAGGCTATCAAACTCATTCACATTCGTATGTATGTCTATATAACAAAGATGTAACTCTGCTTGTGGCTGATGGACATTCAGCAATCCAGTATAGTCATTCCATTCCGATTAATCGATCAAAAGTGACAAACGGTGGCGATGAATTCAACTGTCGGAAAATTAACTCCACAGCAAAGCCAACAATCAGGCCCCCGCATTGTTCATGGAATTCATAAATTCCATACACAACCAATCCCACACGCATCATATCGTTTTCTGAGTATTCAAAATTTCGATTGATGCATTTGCCGACCACCGCACCTGTACTGGTACTCGTGTCCGTGAAATTTCACCTGTGAGGAGCAGAACGTTATTTTTTTTTGTAAAGTGTTTAGTTTGATTGGATCGACCAAGTACGTCGCGCTGAATGTGCGTGTCCAAATTGAAAATCACAAAGAGAGAAATAACATGAATTGTATTAATTAATGGCCAGCCCACAGTATGACCAAAACATCGACCGCCTCAAACGCCAGTCAGGCTATTGTCCTGACCGTGTTGTGTAGTCAATGTAGAAGTTTAGGCCTCTAATGATGGCTAAAGTACATGTTATAACGTTGTGAGCTTGCATTTGCGTTTGCGGCATGAACGAGCTTTCATTTTTTGATCGACAGAGCAAGAAATTTTCAAAAATCACTCGCATAATTATAAGGAATGCTTGTGGTTTGACCTGGGCAGCGGCATTTCATGCAATTGACTGTTCCGGGTAATGGCTGTGTAATTGGATATTACCCCCACCTGTCGAAGCGCGGTTAAGTAGGATTTATTGTTTGAATTTTCGTTACTCGCGAACTTTTAAACGGATTGTTGTAGCTGTCGGAACCTACGGTTTTCAATTTCATTTGGGTGTGTCAAGGTTTTGTTTCTTGGTTTGAATTTTCGACGGTAGGTGGCGTTGGAAGGCTTTAAATATTTGTGAATATTTTCTTTAAAAGTCAATGCAGATGTCTACTTCTGCGTCACTTAAATAAAGCAATGAAAAAATCAATTTTCACTACTGATCTATTTATTGGTGCTTCGAACCAATTTTTCATTTGCTCATAGGTGGTGTTAGTAGTCTTTATGCAACTCGGTGGGAAAAGAAGAATTTCTTCTCTTTATTCTCTCTAGGAGAGCGGTTTGTCTTGAAAGGAAGCATGGTTCTTCGAAAGCTTGTAAATACTTGGCTTAGCGAAGCAGTTAACGTCAGAGACACAAATTCGTGGTTTTATCATGTTTCAGTGCACATTTGAAATTTTATTTATGAAAAGTAATGTAGCAGGTATAACGATTGTTACAACGATACTAGATATGCCCTTCTTAATATTTGAATATTTGAAGAAAAATCAGCGAAAAAGAACTTAAAAAGAGAAAATTTAATCAAAATATGATATTAACACCAGCATTGGACTTCTTTGTACCGCTGTGTTACAGCGCCCTCTTGTGTTAAAAGGTTAAAGGTGTGTTTAAAGGCCTATTTCACCAACTTACAAATTTGTATTTTCATTCGGTTTCATAAGGCAAATTTGTAGTTTTTCTACAAATTTTGTGGAAAAATATTTGTAGATAGAAATTTGTAAGTTGGTGAAATAGGCCACTGGCCTTATCATAACTTTTAGATAATTTTAAAAGACACTTATCGATTTGTGGCATTTTGTTATAGAGCCCAAGTGTGGCAATACAATTTCGTAACAAAGCGTGTACTACCGCGTAACACGTGGGAAACTATTAGAAATGAAGAGAATATTTACCGAGAATATATATATTACATTAACTAGGGAACAAAATCGCATGGAAAGATCAATAGCATTCAAAACTGTCGCGTAACATTGTTTAGGCATGTCGCCAGATTTTACATAAAGTAAAGGAATTATAAGGAATTCAGAGAATATTATACCCTAACCTTAAATAAAGAAGAGATTGAAAACTAAACTAAAAAATGCGTTACGAAACGTGTATCAGCCTAGATGTTTTGCAAAAATTATTTGAAATTGATGAGACAGAAATGTCAATACAAATTTTTCATTGACAGTACAGTAATTTAAAGCTTTTTACATGCTTTGAAGCTTATTTTATTGAGAGTCTTTTTGCAAGGGTTCATCAGTTGTTATCGATTTAAAAAAAAAATTATTGAGCTGATAGGGCACATCTGTTAAAAATTTTTTTTTCTACTATTTTATAAAAAAAGAAAGATATAAACTGATTAGGCGTTTTACAAGTGTGTGTTCATTAGTTACCAATGGACCAGGATAGTGTTAGATTGAATAGAGATTGAAAAAAAAAGGAAAACCTTTCTCCCTGCCTTCCCTTGAACTGTAATTTACTACCATAGAGCTTAGAAAATACCATTCAATAAGGAAAAGTTGAAAATTTCACTCACCTTTGTCAGGCAACAGGAACCGCTTCGTCGTCTTCCTGTAGATTTTGATGTCAAAATCAAATCACCACGACGACGCACACAAACTTTTCGTCGAATCTCAATCAGTTATTGAATGCAATGTTCAACGTTAAGTCTGTCCCCGGCATGCTGTCATTGCATTTTTATTATTTTCATATTGTATCTCTGGGTAAATCACGATTATATCACTTGAATTACTTCATTGTTATTCTGTTACTCGTTACAGTTACTTTTAATCGGTATGGACTTGAGTGTACAAATTGGATTATTTTTCTGCTTTCTGGTGATCTCTCTTACACGACGTGATGCCATTTTAAATTTTTTTTATCTTAATTTCTGATTTGTAATTTAATTTTCTAACTTTTATTCACAAGTAAAAATTATAAGTTAATTTTTTTTTGTACTTTTTTTTCTGTCTTTCTTATAAAATTTCGGCTTATTAACAATTTTCATTTAAATTTATCTCTTAAGGTGGTTTTTCATTCGAAATATGTTTTTTTTTTGTTGTTTGGTTTTTTGTTTTTACATTTAAGTTTATAAATTAATTTAAGGTCCCAGAGATAGATTTTTCTTTTTGTATTTTAATTCTAGTACTTAATTTTTGTCTAAATTTAACTAGAAACTAATTTTGTTTTTCACAGCGAGAAGGGAAAAAATCTGTTACATATATAAAATTCTGATTTTTCTTTCACTAGTTTCTTTTTGTTTTTTTTTGGTTGTCAACAGTTTATTTTTTTTTGTTTTAACAAAAAAATATATGCTTTTTTTTTACTAAAAAATACGTTTATGTGATTTGGTTTTTGCTTGACCTAAACTTTGTTTTTTTTTTTTTTTGTTAATAATTTATTTCAGTTTTAAGCACTTAAAAATGTTCGGAATGCTTACGTATGTTTGCGTCATCAGTTTTAAGTTTTGTTTGCCGTTGCTTGATGATTCTTTGTTTAATATTATTTTTATTTTTATTTATTTTTTGTTTAAGGCCAAGTTAAGGCACACGAATTTTCAGATAAGGGTTCTTGTTGTTGTTGTTGTTGTTTTTGTTTTATTATTATTTTTATGGTTTGTTTTGTAAGACGTTCTATATATATATAATACAATGTGTGTCTATTTTGTTTAAAAATTTTGAATAAATATATATATACACCACATTTTTTTATTTTTGTTAAACAGAAAACAACAAAAATGGTTTTTGTTTTACCTAATAATTTTCTCTTCACTTTTTCTATATAAAATATGTTTTTTTAGTTAATTTTAACGATCACATTTGGGTTTCCCGAAGAAATAATTTATTTAATTTTTTTTTTGTTTGATTTTGCGTGTTTTTTTTTTTTTTTTTTTTTTGTATAGGCCTAAAATATCACTAGAAATGTTTCGACGACTATCTCCGCGCTTTCCAAAAATAGTCCGCTTTATTGAGTGTCTTGGATTTTTTTTTGTTTTATTTTTTTTATTAAATATGGATAAATTTAATTTCACTAGATATTTTGTTTAGTTTCTTATAATTAAATAGTTTTTTAACAATTTCGCACAACATGATAAATGAACAGGAACATAAAGAAACTATACGAGTCTTGAACGATTTGTAGAATGTTTTTCTTTTTCTTTTTGTTATTAAGTTTAAGTATATAATATATTTTTTGTGTGTTTTATTAGTTAAATTAAAACTAGCCCGTTTTTTTGTTTACTCACTTGGTAAAGAATGTTGTAGCCCACAACAAAACTTTTCGCGTGTGCAGTATGTTGTTGCAATTGGTTTATTATTTTATTATAGTTTAGTTATATTAATTGATATATGTTTGATGTGTGTATTGTAAAATTAAATAAAAGTAAAATGGAAAAATAACCAAAACGATTTCAATTTTAACTAAAAAATATTCTTTTTTTATATTTTTATATATATATATATTGGTTTTGTTATTTGTTTTTTTTTTTTAATAGTAAAATATTTTGTTTTACGCTATAAGCTAGTATTGATATATTTATTTAAATTAGTTTTATTTGTGTTTTGCCCTGAATTTTATCTAATTTGTGTTTGTTTCGAAAATGTTTAACTACTTTAGTCGATTTGTTCCCAAAATGCTTTGTTTTTTCGTAATTTTGTTAAGTATTTTTTGTTTTTTTTTTTTCGATGATGTTTTATTTACTTTTATATGTGTGTAGGTGATTTTTGTGTGTGTGATTTTTTTTCCTGGTAGTTTTGGGGATAGGATATAGAGAATTTGTGTGTAATTTTTTGCGTATTTTTTTTAGCAAATGCTAGCTGTATGGTAAATGGTATTGAAAACTGTATGTTCCGGTGTCAGTGTTATTTTGTGTAATTTCGTAGGAATGTATTTTGATATTGGCCTTCAAATTGCTTTGAAAGTTTATATTTTTGTGTTTTTGTGTGTGGGGATTTTATTTTTAGTTAGTGGTTAATGTGTGGTTTTACTTGCTTAGAAACAGAAAGAAAATTTTGCTGAAAAGTTTGTGATTTCGAACTGAAGACTTGTCTGCCAATTTTAATTTTGCTGATTGTTTTTTTTAAAGAAATAATAATAAAGTAAGTAATTTGTTTTTTTTTTATATTGGTTATATAGATATTCTTAAATATTAGTTAATTGAAGTTATATGAGTTTTTTTTTTTTTTGTTTTTCTTGCAATAAATTTAATTTCGTAGAAAATTTTGTTGCGTTGATTTTTGTTTTTCTATTTTTTGTTTGTCTAGATTTAATTTTTTGTTGACTTTGTACTTTTGGTTCCGAAATTAGTTATGAATTTTGGTTATATATTTTTTTTTTGTTTTGGTTTGTTTCGTGATTTATTGATTTAGTTTTGTTGTTTCCGAAATTTGCTTGTTTTTTTTTTTTTTTAGTTGCGGTGAATTTGTTTTCAAGTTTCGTTTTATGTTAGATTTAACTCTGGTATTATTATTTTATTTTTAATTATTTTCTTTTTTAACTAAAAAGTATTGTCCGTTCTATTGGGTAATTAACTGAAAGTGGTTAAGTTTATATATTGGATTCTATTGCTCAATTTTTTTGTGGTAAAGTTTATAATATTTCTTGGTCTATTGCGATTTTAAATTATGATGATTAGACCTGAAAAAGAAGAATTATATTGATTTTGATATTGATTGCACTTTATCACTGTGTATGCACTTTGTGGATAGAAAATTTTAAATTCCGTCAGATTTTTTTTCTAGATGATGTTTGGAAAAGTGTTGCAGGAATTTTTTTTTCACGATCGCTTGCAAATGTTTCTAAATGGTACTTATCGATAAGCTAAGAAATCCAACCAAATAATATATTCACATGATATTCACATGATTCCTTGTATTTTTAATACTGAATTTAAATTGTGACGTAACTGCATAGAGTGTTAAAATATATCAAGCTCTTGTGACGGAATTTTTAAGGCAAAACGACGTAACTTCGTTTGACGACGTCATTTTGTACGAACATGTAAAGAGACTTGTGAAAGTACATTGAAGTGCTACAATTTTATATTCATCCATAGAAAGAAAGACCTACGCTTCTGTGCCGTATTCGAAGAGTTAAACTTGCAGATTTTTGTTTTGACAAACATTCTGAAAAACTTTAACGTGTAATTTGTCCGTTTCTGAGTATTGAACATGAACGCTGCGTCCCCAACTCGACTTCAAGAAGTTCGAGTTATAAAAGTTTGACTTTATATATATTCTAAATCATGATCACATTCGGAATCGATTTAGCCATATCCTTTTGTCTATCTGTTAAAAACACAATAGCGTCCAAACGAATCGACTGAGAAATTTTGTAAGAGGACTTTCTTTTACCATCGTCAGGTTGGTATTAAAAATGGCCTATGTCGGTCAAGTAATTCTGGTACCTCCCATACAAAACCATTATTAGATCCATGCGTGTACGTGTACAATTGTATATACCAACTCAAACGGAAAACGTTTTGTGGCTAAAAATTCCGCCTTTATTAAGTAATTATTCCCACTAAATGACAATAACCAATTAAAGATTCATACAAATGACAAATTGACACCAACCCAAATGAACATGCAATGATTGCAGTATTGGCTTGAAACTTTTCTGCGCTGTTATGGCTTTAATTAAAAGGGTTGCAATATGAAAAACTGTCGCATGCCGTGCAGGAGCAAGAATCGTTGAATAAACAAATCTAACGGCACAAGTGAATGTTGAAGCGTTTCCATTCCTTAATGTAAATGTCATTATTATTCTTAACAAATTTGTTAGAGTTGACAGTGGCTTGGATTGCGTTGGCATTTTTTGCAGTTCCGGTATTATGATTTTGACATTTTAATATAGTCTGTTACAATGGGTGAATTAGCGCGGTAACTCATCTCTAAGAGGTAGAAGTAAAAATTGACTTCTTATGTTTTATAAATTTTAAATTTTTTTTTGTTTATAGAAATTTTAAATAATTATGACAGCAGTGAAGTTTAAATCAAAATCCATTAAAAATGATTCATGACGAAAAATGTTCCATAAAATTGCGGGAATTATGGTCTAATTGTCGACTTTTGACGAAACGCATACTGTAGGTCCGTTGATTCGAGAATTTTGGGCTTAATTTAGAAAATAACGCAATACCAACTTGAATAGTTTGCAGTTTAAAATATGACTTAAAATACAGTCCCAAAAGTAGAAATCGAGTGTTAAAATTGTCCGTGTCAAATTCACCGGACCATTTGTCGGTAGAACGTTGCCAATTGAGTAAGAAGCAAATCAATGGCTTCAGTGGCACGTGGCATTATTTGCCAGGAAAAAAAAATCCTTGAAAATCGTGTATTAAAAATTTTACTACACCTGTTAATACATTTTTTTCTCGTTAAAAAATAACTGGACTACTTTAAAAGGATATTTATAATCCCTAAAAATAACGATATGGGAAATTATGGGAATTTTAAAAATAAACGGAGGAAAAAAATTATCCCACTGACATATCAACACTGTCAAGTCATAAATTGCACATATTTACCATGCGAAAGGTAGGCGTCACACAAATGTGGTCTGAGATCTGTCGCTTTTGTCAAATCAAAGCGCTAGTCTTGAAGCCATGGCATCTAGAATTCGGTTGCGTTAATATTTAAAAAAAAAATATAGCAAATGAACCAATTCAAAGAATTTTGAGTGCATTCTTCAACTGACCCAATGACCAGTACAGTGAATCGTACAAAAAATTATTTTGTAGTAGTCTGAAATTTTTGAGAAAATTATCTACCTAAAATTAATCGTCACAGTACCGGTCTGAAACTTTTCAGAAAATTCCAAAAATTTATCAGAATTTTTGCACAGTCGAGAAATTTTTCAGGTAATTTTCAATGACACACAATTTATGACTGAACATATTATTCAGAATACATTTAAATTTCTTAAAAACTCAGTGACATTTCTGCCGGTAAGCAAATTTTTCGTCAAAATTTCATTGAAAAATCCCACCCATCAGAATGAAATCAGTGAAAATTTTTCTAACTTAAAAATTTCGTCTCACTTTTGGTCATTTGGTAGTTTTTGAAAATTATCTAGCTATGGGTAGGTGTATATATAGGTCAATCTTAACATGCGTGCTCGACATTTTGGGTGGGAACTGGAGACGCTGGGAATTATCGAATATCCGTCGGCGCCTAAAATTTGTTAAACGTTTCACTTGAATGTGTTCAGTCCTTTTTATTAACTAGCTCTTGTCGATGATTTTTTATTTTTTTATTTAAGAGCATTTCCAATAATCATCACTTTTGTTGTTCTTACTGTTTGCCTTCTTGGGCCACGATTCGCACACATCTTCAAAATGCACTTGTTATACATATAGTATATATATATTTTTTTTTTTCATTGGGTATATAGTTCGCACACACTTTTCGAATTCGCTTAAATAAAGATTTACATCAATTTTGATTATTTTTTAAGCACCGGAAAGAAATAAAAAAAAATCACACCTAACAGAAATGTGCGGGCAATTTGCTTCTTGAGTTGTAACAAAATGGCTACCACATATGCATAATTTTTAGCAAAACACTCGCACACACACTCTTGTGTATAGCTGGAGAAGAAGGAATCTGGGTAAAGAACAAGCACAAGCAGCAGAAGAAGAGGTTTTTGGGCAAACATTTTTTGCAAATGCGCTTTGGCTTGTGTGCACTGTGTGTATCCTGTTCCGTTTTCAAATTCAAGATGGCTAAGGGCTCTGTGCTTCGAAAATGGAGACGACGATGAAGACGACGACTATAGCCAAAATGAAGAAGGAACACAAAATAATAGCAAAAACTAATAAAAGACCGAGAAAAACAAAAGAAATGAAGACCACGTTGATGGTAGAAATTATGTTAGATCGTGCGTTAGATGTATCTAGTGTTTTGTTGGTTTCTGGATTTTTAGCATTCAATTTTTTTTGTAACATCACTTTTTTGACAGGATTTTCGATTTTGATTTTTTTCTCATTTTTTTTTCCTGTATTCTTGAAGTTGACACTTTTTTGGTATTTAAAAAAATCACTGAGAAAATTCTGACGGAATTTGAATTTTTTTTTCTACACGCATCACTGATTTAAAAAATAAAAATTAAAATAATTTTGATATTTTTTAGTATTTTGAATTATTTTTTCAAAGTTATAAAATAAATTGTTAAGTTTTTTTTTTTTGGTAGGGCAAAAATAAAAGACTTGCTTTGATTTATTGTATGGTTGAGAAGAATGGAAAAAAATGTTGCCGGAAAAATATGTTGTGTGTTGTATAACCCAGCTAAAGGCTTATTATGTTTTGCATGGGCATTTTTTAAACTCGACATCGTTGATGTCGACATCATCCGAAATCAGCAAACGAGTGTTTGGCCATGTATTGGTGATGGCGCACAGATACTGGCGCAATGGAAAAACGATTAATTGTATGTGTGTGTGTGTTTGTAAGAAAATTGGAGGGAAACAGAACCCACATGCAGTTGCAATTTAGCAAAATGCATCTATCGAGCCCCCTTTCCATGGGTGTATGGCCGTACCACCCCTGTGCAAGCTCAATCAGGACTCGAAGTACCATACCGTACCATGGTATACGAGTCTGCCAGCCAGCCAGCCAGCCAGCCAGCCAGTCAGCCCACATCGACGACAGGGAAAAGTGCATTTTATTCACCAACAACAAAGAAGAGGCGAGAGCAGACATATGAGTTGTACGAACGAGTTGAATGCCTCAAATTGGCAACTCACCCCAGAAGGTCAAAACTGCATTTTCATCAGATGCAGGCACGGCAGGGTATACAACAGTCTATACGCACGCACACCCCCATTCCCATGCAGCAGTGGGCCAGCGGGTGTGGGGACCATGGCGCATTCAAAAAACACCATACTGTGGCACGAAAACATAACAAACTGACCAAACCGACACGAACCCCTGGAAGGACCGCACCGTACCGTGTACCGCCCGAATGATCTACATGTATGCGTACCGGTGTGCAGGTGTATTGGTGGCGGGCACACTCAAATCCATTCAATATGAATGCAGTGCGTAAGTATTTTCGGACGAAAGGAGGCTGTTAGCTTTTATTCTTTGGCTTTGGTCGGTCTGCCGCCACCCAGCCCCTCTATTGATATATTGACATTTTTCCTTTGTGTTGGATACTAAGGGATATTGAATACGGCCACATACATGTACATTACGCATGCATCCGCACAAAGTTGCGAAAAAGGAAAATGCGGCCTCGTATCGATACTGGTGCCGCTGTTGTCGTTGCAAATCTCGTTTGTTTTTCTCTCTTTTTTATTTGTATTTAACGCGCCCGAGCTATTCTATATCGAAGGAATGTGAATCCGATAGGTTTTCGCATCTCTTTCTGGTTGGGACGCTGAAACGCTCGCGGAAAATTAAATAAATGACCTTTGCTTGCAACAAGGATACAGAGACTTTTTTTTAATTGCGTTTTTCTTTGCAGTCAGTTGTTGTTGCCAACACGGATATTAATGATGCACATGCCAAAGATGAGGGCATTATGTGTGGCGTTTGTGTACCTGTAGTCCGACACTGGTCTCTGGAAGGGGTTCTGCTGATGCTTCGAAGGGGGGCAGAGGGGGGCAAAGAAGTGCGCATTGTATAGCATGCAATATGCAGTTGCGTTTTTGTTGAGTGGTGGTGGCAGGAAAATTTAATATAACCAAATTAAAATGGAATGTTTGAGACTTACAAAAAAAATGCCTAGGCATAGTCAATAGCGTGTACGGGGCTTTGGAAGTAATAATATCGACTTGAGCTGAGAGAGAGAGAGAGGGAGAAGTCTATATTTGGTCAATATATGGAAAGGCATGGCAAGCGCTGTTCCCAATAGGGTGGAGTATCAAAACGACTGAGTGATGATGAACTCGTAATATTGTTGACTGTTGCTACCTGGGGGGTTTTAGTTAGCTTAGCAAGGGGCGCTGGGCTTTGAAAGTTTCTAATAAAGGTAGGGAGTAAGGAGTAATGTAGATTATTTTTCCTGAGATCACCAGAGCTTCTTTTATTACTTCTTCGAGTTACAGAACAGATGGTAGGCGTTATCAACATTCCGATCCCGGTAGGGAGTAAAGCCATGCAGAGAATTCTTTAATTTTTCCAAAAAACACCAGGGGGGAGCATAACACTAGAGCTTTTTTGTTACTTTTGAGTTACAGAAGCGATGGTAGGTGACAGTCCCTGGGTATTATTATTGAGGACTTTGTCCCAAAAAGTCAGCGCCTCTTGTCCTCTTGGGATATTAAATTTAATGCCATAAAATCCAACTTGTATCTTAGTGAAGGCACTCTTGTTGTTGCGTAAAATTGTGTCGAGAATTCAGGACAGCCAATGCAGCGCATCAAATTACCAGAGCTGAGGTGGACAGGAAAGTGACTGATGAAGTCGCATCAATTGACGCAAGCAATAACCACAGCATACGACCCAGCAATGCCTAGACAATCAGTTAGTACCTCAATAAAAGAGCGAACATTCTACTACCGGTGTTGTGAAGTTAAACGCTCAGGGGCCTCCCCAACCCCAAGAAAAATATGTTTATGACGCGAATAGAAACAGATCGGCAATTTTTTGACTAAAAAAGAATTACGAGCTAGTTAAATAATATAATAAAAAGGCATTTCACAAGATTCCGCCTCATATTGTATATAGGGCCCAGTGCCGGATCTAGGGTAGGCTAACTCGATTGATCCAGTGTTGTCCACTAGTATACCAGTCTCACGAACTTTTGATTGCTTCATTTCGAGCAAAAACTTCTTTTAAAAAAACGCACTGGCTACACAGCACTCACTTTGGGAATAAGTTTTCAATATTTCCCAACGTTGTTTAAGCGCAAAAAGACTCATTTTGTTCCGTGGAGGTATGATACTGACTTTCTGTCTAGATTTCGACCGGGAATCAGCGTTTAGTGTCAAAATAATCTATAATTTAAAAAGAAACCACTAGATGGCCCACCTACGGCCAACTCCTTCGCTGCTTCACAAAAACATCACAGAGCTCAGTAAAATGTGCCTTTAACCAGCTTATGTCTACTCCCCGCTGAGGTAGGTATCTAGATACAGCAACTATGTCTTTATGTAGTAATACAAACCTATCGATTGCAACTGTCCCCGTAAGTAAGACTCGAAAATATGTGATCTTTGAACACATCATCGACTCAGTCGGCAAATGAATAAGATACTCGCCACATACACAGAATGAACTACTTTGGTTAAAGTTCTTGTATACATCACAATAGGTACCTACCCCCAGACCAACTCCATTGATATGGTAAAAATATGTATAATTATAGGGAGTCACCTACCCGCTCTATAATTTCCCTATTGTCATCCCTATCATCTTCTTCCTCATCATTATCATTAACATCATCAGCATCATCGTCGTCGTCGTCGTCGTCGTCATCAGTTTTCGATTTTCACGTGTCTTCTTGTGTATGTGGGTCCAGCTGAATGGTGTTTCCCAGTCCCATCAGGCATGCAAAACTGTCTCACTCTACACTCGCACATATATATCGGTGCACAGGTCCACAGAACAATATGTAAAATACAAAACAGGCAAATATCCTTTTCTACCCACCATGCCATGGGGGGTGACAGCTCAGCAATACTCGGCGCTTGTACACATTTTCGTTTCTATGTATCCATCAGAGCGGTGGCCCCAGCACCAGAAGCATCCCTTCTGCTTTTTGGTTGCGTTGCATTGCATTATAATGCACATTTCTCGCTCCCGTCCGGTCCGTCAGCGTTGTTGTTGTCGTCCACGTCGTCGTTGTAAAATTATCGCATACATAATAAATGAGTGCTTAATCCACACACACACACGCACTCACATACACAGATGCAGCATGCAGGCGGCCGGCAGTTTAATGCGTATGGTGGGGGGCACGCACTTAAGTTTGTATATATATATTTAAATGCATTTTATAAATCCAATTTTATGTGTTCCACAACTGGATGCGTGCATGCGTGTAAAATACACTTTATACATATTTAATTAGAGCTGTTTATTTTCTGTTGGCCTCTCTGTCTGAGTATGAGTCCTTCCCGCTCTGATGATAATATTCTGGCACTGCAGCGCGATGTCTGACCATCTTCTAGACAGATAAAGAAATTAATTTTAAGCCCAATTAACGTTTTGTGGAGAAAGAAGAAAACGGTCCATGACCTTGATTTTTCACTTGGCATTCCCTTTTGAATAAATCCTTTCGCACAATGCGTCTCTGCGTGCATCTCTGCGTGCCGGTGCAAAAGAGGTTAAAACTTCTTCCTTCCTTCCAAGCAGTTGCTTTTCTTTTCTTTTTTCTGGCTGTATTCATGCTGTTCTATGCTCTGCTCCGCTCCGATTGAAGGCTAGAGATGAATAGCTTCGGTACGGGTGCACAGCTCCTACCAACAGGATGTGTGCCTGTGCATGCACACTACAGTCAACACTCGAGAACGCATCTCCCCGTAAGATAAGTGATAATAAAAGTTGTTGTGTACCACTTGGGGCTGGGCGACACACACAACCCATATGACTATGGGTATATATACCGTACAAGAGGTGCCGGATGGTGGTGGGTTTTGTTCAAGTTTTTGGTATTTTCCGAAAACTTGTTGGAAGTGATTGACTTTGACCTCGAAAATGAGTGAATAGATGGGGTCGTCTGAATACAGGCATTGAAATTAAATTTTTGGTAAAATATTGCAAGGCGGGCGTGGAGGTTGGGGGTGGGCGCTTTTCTATAAATTCATCTCTCCGATAAAGTTCTATTTTTGCCATCACTGTCTGGATTTTAAGAGCAAAAAGTCCGTTTTGTCTGTGGATTATTTGGGGAAATCCTAGTTTCGGAGTCTCGTTTTCGTCTCGACCAAAATCAATCCATATCTGGCCGCTTGTCTTTTATGATTTCTTCGCATTTGTGGCACAAAATATACCATATATACCACCACCAGTGTATATATGCTGTATAAGGGATGAAGTGTCACGCCAGTCATTTCTTCAGTCTTTTGATATTTGTGACCATTTTCGAAAGCCATTGATTGGTTTAACTGATGCAATTGAAACTTCCTGCTTAAATCTACTTGGCCCATTTGCAGTCAAATTAATGTAATAGAATATTCCATAGATATTCCATTTGGGCAATCGACACCATCATCGTTTATGGTTGCAGTTCTAATTGGGATGAGCTGAGCAATTTCTTTGAATTGGTAACAGGTCCATTGGGCTGATGTGTGATTTAAGGCGACGAACTTGAATGGAAATAGTTTTAGTCGATATATGGAATGGTGTAGTTCGAATTCCATCGAATGTCGAGTAAGCACTGGTACAAGGAAGAATGCAAGATAGACACCAAAGCTTGTAGCTAAAGGCGGTCAACGTTGTCAGTGTAAAAAGGTCTCATTTTGCAAGTCTCCGAAACTGATGCAACCAGCAGAGTCACTAGCAAACTTGGCTACCCATTCGATGTTTTAGTCAGCCGTGCTAAAATCAAGGATATTTTTGGTTAACCTTAACAAAAGCTTTTGACCACGCAGACCACAAGGTGTAACACAACCGATATTAAAGTAAAATTTTGAAGGTTCTGCTGAAAGGTCAGACGTTTTCAAACAACTAGTAGTCACCTCCCTATTGAGGTACATCAACTGTCATCTTAGGAAGGTACTGCTATAGGTATAGCTATGGAGCCGTGGACAGTGGAGCACCCCGATTTCGTCTACGACAATTTCGTCCGAAATAATGAGTCTTTTACCGAAGTTCAGCGCTACGTTCGTTGCCACTTCTACATCCACAGAAATCGAGTTGTTGCTACTCGAAATACCATTTTTCGTTGGGTTGCATACGTGAGGTGTTTTGATGAACAGAAGACCTCCAGTGGCTCTTCCTCAATTTTTTTAAAGACGTCCCCGTTCGTCACACTTTTTGATATACGAAATGTTCATTTCGTTGCTTATAAGTCACACTGACTGGTACAAAATTCCATGAGTACCCGAATGAAAGTGCCATTCAGGGAGACTTGTCTACGTATTGATCGTACCAATCTAGTTTATCAAATAAGGCTCCCATATAGAAATTGACCTCGGTCAGTGCTCTATTTTTGGTGGTGGAGTTTCCTTTGGGAAGCTCGCCCTAAATCAGCAGCGCCAGCAATTGTGACTGTCCTGCTTTATCTCGGAGGCACGTTTGTCGTTGGGCCGCCACATCTCAGAGCCAGGGTTGTCGTTGGGCATCTCGGAGCCAAACTTATGGTTGGGCCGCTTTCTTCATTTCAGAGCCATGTTTATCGTTGGGTCGCATCTAGCAGACACGGGTTACTTAATTAAAGGGTACCTCTTAACCAGAGTTTGGTGTTTCTTTGTATCCGGCCAGTAACACCTCGGCCTCAGTAACGCACATCACAAATGGGAATGCTATTGCCATCAACTCTGAAGGCTATGTCGAGACAGGCGACACCAAGTCGTATATCGATCTGACGTCTGTGCTATCAATAGGATGGGTTATTCGCCCTCTCTTCCCTGGTCGCGTTATTTCCAGATTTGCCGACATTCATTTTCCTCCCCGGTCCTTCGATTTATCCATGTGGGATTATTCCTGTGGAGTCACCTCAGGGCAGGTGTTTACAAGTACAAGCTCCGAATACTGGAAGAATTTTGAGAAGATATTCGCGTGTAGGCCGCTCAAATCGACCGACAGATGTCGAAAAGAGTGGATGCCAACTTCAAAGAACTCCTCGTCGATCACCGTCAATACACATTCGATCCAACTTTGGCCCTCCTATGGCTAGAACCATTTTCACTATAGGTCGGTATGTGCCTATGTTTGGAACCAACAAAATAGCATCTCCCATATTCCTTTCAAGATTTTCCCATTCATCTCTTTCCTGACCTAAACTTTTCAGCTTTTTGCAAAACTATTGTAACTTGCATTTTGCTACGTTTGCAACAGCATGGGCTCCTTTGGAGTAGTTTATAAATCACGCTAATCCCGTACTCCCGTGGTTTCCTGTTGGACAGTCTTCGTCTACTTCCTTAATTAAACTGATCTATAGCTGTCATCCATTTTAATGAAAACATTCACACCTGGAGCAGGGTTTTTAACTGAATTTTGCATTCTAAACGCCAGTGGCATAATTTTTGCCACCCTCTTCTCTGTTCTGTAGAACCAAACGATTGTCTTGCTGGGTTCTCCATCGCCATCAAAAATCGAAACTCAAACAAAATCATTTTGGGTCAACCATTAACCCCCCACCCCGCAGTAGATAGAAGGGAAGATTTTTAAAATTTTCATAGAACCGCACTTAATTAATTTTTCATTTTATTTAAAGTATTTTTTTTTTGACAATCGTGTCACGTAAAAATCTTTATTTACAGATGAGTAGGTATACCGACTGAAGATGCTATGCTCCTGTTGGTTGGGCAAATATTTTGTTTGCACTTTTCGATGGAACTCTGGTCTGATATAAAATTACCACTGTTTCGGTTATCGCTTGGACTTTTTGTTTGCCTTTCTCTGGAGGGCAGGACAACAACAAAAACAACAGTAGAAAAAAATTGGTGTAAGGAAATCATTTCATTTAGAGATTCATGCAGCAAGTGGAGCTTGCTTGAATGGGTCAGTGAGTTGGCGTGAAAAATAATGCGCGGGAAAAATGTTTAACCAATTAACTGGTGCTTTCGTTGTGTTGTTCTTTTCATCGGGGGTGAATTGAAGGAAATCGAGCAAATATTTCGAAAGAACAAACTAATTGGTTGGAGATTTCCATTTTTTTTATTATTTTAATTTTCTTTTTATTTGATCAAATTAAAGGAGATACCTTTAAGTGGATGAAAAGTTTGTTGCTGATTGTGATTTGATGGAAATTTGATCAAAAATTTCAGTTGATGTTGGTGAGTTTTTAATTCATTTAAAAAAAATTTCGTTTTTAGAGTTGGGCAAGAGAATTTGTTGCTGACTTATAGAGGAATTTATTGCCCAGTACAATGGGATAATTGTAATGGATGTTTGGCTGGATTTTTGGTAAGTTTGGGATTTTTTTAATGGCCCATCCTGGTCACTTTTAGAACCTACTGTTTGGCGATTCTTAGCGTCTGCCCTTGCTCCAATTTCCCCCCTCACATATGACTGGATACACAAAGGAAGCCATTCACACAAATTTTTATTCGATATATAATTCGCAGTCACTTTTTGTACGAAAGTTTATAAGCAGCCGAGTGGCATTCGGGACAGTTTTTTATGGTCACAGAAATTCTCTCTTGAAATCACAGAAAATCTCTCTGTAAGTCACAGAAAATTTCCAGCAACACGCTATCTCTTGACAAAAGAAGTTATGTGTCAATAAAATGTTTGATCTAATTGAAAGGCCTTTCAATGCAATCACAAGGCATCGTTGAAATGGCCGCTGCTGCTTCACTGAATGGTGCGTATTTGAGAGGTACAATTTTCGACGACTCTGGCGCATAGACCAGGCTGAATTTGAGCGGCTCTAAGGTTGACAGCCGCGCTGAGACTTATTGGCATTGTACCTGCGACATAGGCCCAATTCACACGAAGCAACTAGAAAAAAACTGATCAGCTATGCGAATTGGCAACCAGTTTGCTCTGAGTCATACCCTGTGTAATTAAATGGGACGAGACGCACACGAATCTACTGGTTGATTGGTGATGACTGATAAGTTTCCTCGTTTCAAGTCACCGCTGAGTCCGTAACTGGTCTATAACCCGAGTTGCCAACCAGTTTAGTTTTTTTTTTTTTCAGTTGCTCCGTGTGCATTGGACCTAAAGGAACCGCAAAAAATTCAAATCGCACGATTTCGGTAGAGCCAATTCGCCGCGAATCTACGTCAGATAACCATGCCCTTAAATCGCTCTTTTGGCAGCAGTCGTCCACTTCCATTTCATCCAAATTGGGAACAAATGAAAATTGGTTATCTACTGAGTGGGGAAGCGATAATCAACAACGAGGATCTTGCTAGTTGGGATTGAATCCTGACAATTTCATCGAATTTCAGTCTATGAATTTTTTAAGTTTGGTTTTTGGGGAGGAGCCCGATATCACGGACAGCGGCGATCTTTTCGGTAGATACAGCGTTTCGTTGACGTACGAGCGTTGGCCGATTGTTTACTGAACTCGAATTTAGCCACCAAATTTTAAATAGTCGACTGGGAAGGACGGCCATGTAAGGCGCGACGCCCATTTTGATACTAAAGTTGCTCGACGCTGTAACTTGCTCTGGTGATTTGTCTTTAGCGTCTGAAACTGGCCTTTCCCCCATGAAAAGCCTGTCAGAACGTACCCATCTCTATTATGGGAAAATCTTTCTTAAATTGGAAGCCATCTTTCCATGGTTCCTAAAGAGGAATTTGGAAAAGTAGAAGTGGGCCGAGACGTCGAGACATCGTCGATATTGGCTGTCCGCTCACTATAGGCAGATTTAACTTTGAGGTGGTTAAGGGCTGTGTTTACATATAGGCTCCACTATGAACTCAGACAGTGGTGCACGCAAGTGGAAGGGGACCTTAACCAACTTAGCGTGCGAAACTGGAGACAGCTGGGCAAAGATCGTGCTCTCTGGAAACGCTTGCTGGTTAAGACTCAGGTCCACCCCGGCCATTTTCTTTCTTTCAATCATTTGAATTAAAATTTCCGCTAAACTCCCTAAATACCTCCTCATTCTAATCGATGTTGCACGTCACCCTGTCGGCAGCAAAAAATATATAAAAATACAATCGAACCTGCAGTCACTATAGGTGATTTTGGATTTGCTCCTTGGAAACCTCGCCCGATAGCGAACATTCAGCTTTTCATGCAAAACTTTTCTTAAAGAACTTCACAATATCTTAACGATATCAAAGAAAGAGAAGCAAAAAAAAAAAACAAATAATAATAATAAAACAAGAACAAACTTTCCATCGTCCTGTATAAGGTCACAAATTTTCCCATGGAATCTAATTTTCAGTTGCAGCAAAAAAAATATATAAAAATTCCCAAAGAACGAAACAAAATAACGAAAACAAAAATAAAGAAAAATACGTAAAAAAAAATCCAAAAGAACAGAAAAGTTTTTCTATTTCCCCGTGGTTATTTCATTTTTCATTCAAAGAACGGAATTTTTCAAGAAAACAAAAAAAAAAATGTTTTTTTCATCTGTCCTCTTTTCTCATCTCTGGAAAATTCAAAAGAAGTTTTTGCTTATTTATGCTCAACTCGGGCTCCTTCTCTATACAGACACAAGCGGAGTTATCCTTGCCCAGTGGCAAAGCACAATCTACCTACGCAAAGGTCAGAGGATAGTCAGATGAAATCTAAGAAAAAAAAAATTCTTCTTCCTTCCAACATTGAAAGTTCATAATTTTCTTCTCACAGAAAAAAAAAAACACACACAAAAAGACAGCAGAAAAAACTTGAACGAAAAATCACACGAAAAATCAACAAGACCAGAGAAAAGTGAGTTTCTGGAGCGATGGAGGATGGGTACACAGAGATATTTGGAAATCCCTGCCCGTTGGCGTCCTTACAGAAAGGATGCCACCACTACTGTTGGTTACTGCCAATCGCAAAAAGTTTCCTTTATTCTTTTCACTTTCTCAAAGAAGAAGTAAACATTTTTTTTTTGCTCATTTTCATTATGGCAGCAGCATTGGAACAGAAGAGGGAATTTTTTTAATTTTTTTTTGTGTGTTCATCTTTACGTGCGTAGAATATTCGAAAGCCGAAAGGCTTGGCGTAGGTGTCGGACGGGATGAACAACACTTTTTTCTTAAGCTTAAGTGAGATAAATGTTTTTAAAATTAAAAAGAACTTAAATAGATAGAGCGATGGGATTTAAATCGGTCTTGTAGTTTTTTTTATGCTGTGATCAAGATCTAACTAAGTTGAATAGGTTATGACTATGAGTTGAGGAAGTTAAGAAGCTCCAAAGGAGGGCTACAACTTTAAGGTTGCCTTTCATGTCTAGTTTGAAATTGTGAAGCATTTTGTTGCGTTCATAATCTCTCCTCTACCCGTATGGGGATTGCCCTTGATGATTTAGAGTCGATGGCGGAGGATCGAGATCTTTGGAGGGTCCACTTGAGCAACCTACACCCGCGACCCACTTAATGGACAAGCGGACCATTGAAAATGAATGAATGAACGAATTTGTTGCGTTTTGAATTTCCTGTGCAACCGTGCGTCGGCGTCGTTAGAATTTTATGATTGTGAGACTATGGCCCGAAATGTTGTGGGTTTTTGGCCCATCTGGGTGGGTTATAAAAGCTCACAGTTTCGCAGAGCCATCAGTCAAGCAGATTCAACATGATGTATGTTAAATGAAATACAGGAAATTTATATATAAAACAGCTAGAAAGTTGATATTTTGGAACAAATTTCCTTTTATGACCAAAGTGAATACTTAGAAGCGATTTGAGAAAATTTGATCTCCAAAATTGGGAAAAGGGTGGATCAAAGTTTGTATTGGAAAATTTGTATTTTTCATCCGATCTAATTCAAATTCCGTTTGTGTACCTACTCTATATAAGGAGTAAAAAATATAGGTTTCCCTGATTTTTGAAATTCTGCTTAAGACTCGAGTTATTAGCGTCGGAAAATTAAGCACATTAGATACTTCTTTAACGTGTTCGAAGACGCGGATAAATGGTAGGAGCTTATAAAACTGCCTTCCTTGGTGAATGTAATAAGTTCACTTATAAGAGAAGCGATGGTAATATGCAACCCTGCGGAACTCCAATTCAATTTCAATTTCCCAGCAATTTGGAGACACCCATCATGTACGATAGAAAACTTCTCACACTCGATGCATTAAGAAGTTACCTACGAGTTTTTTACGTCCTATTGGAGAAAATTGCTAGAAAAATAACGCTTCGCACCAAGTTAAAACTTTTTGAATCCAATGTAAAATCGTGGATTTCGCATGTAAAATCCGTGGAAATGCTCTGCCAACAACTCGAGCAGGTTACAAGTCTTTGCTAATCGTTGTCTGCGTTACATCCTAAGGATGAATTGTGGCTTAGGACTGGACAAACAATAGTGGATTTTTACATCAAGCAAAGGAAATGGCCACACATTGAGGAAACCAGATGACAATAAGGCGAAACAGTGCTTCCAATGGAACCCTCAAGGTAAGGCAAGTTGGTCGGTCAAGAACAACATGGAGGTCAACTGTTTTGACGAAAGCTGAGTTCCAAAATTTGTGATTGTTGACACAGCTGAGGTATCGAGCTGCAAACAGAGAGATGAAAAGAGGAGTTAAAGTCCTACTGCCAACAGCAACAGCATAGAATAGAATCTTCCGAAAATAGCGCTCTCGGATCCTCTAGTTACGTCCTCAAGTCCTCTGTTTTTGGTCGAGATTTTTGTGCACCTCCCTCCATCTAAGGAGTTAATTCACTGTTGCAGGGCTCATGTAACAATGTATCGTGATGGCTGTTCTTTCTTCATTCACGTCAGATTTTAAGCACGGCTTTCTCTATACAGAAACCCCTCAGTCGTCTCTATCTCTACGAAGTCTCTATCCAACTTCGGTATTGGTTGTGTAACTCATGATTTCACGATGTACAACTATACAAGGGCAGTTCAACCTTTCCCTTTATGAGAGATCGTACGTATACACAGTATCCGCACGCTTGTGCAACTTGCTACACACTTGTGAAAACAATCTGTACCACAAATTCGAAGGTATCCTGTAGTACAAAAATATATCTGCGGCTGCAGGTCAATTTCGTCATCAGTCTTCAGACTCAGGCTTTTGTTTAAGTCCCAACTGAAAACAAAAAGTAGTGTTCGTATACCTCATCCTATTCCGTTGTCGTCTCTCCATAGTTATTTGCCAGATAAAGTGTCAGATAACTCGTAGATAGTTTTAGTGGCTTATCACCAGCACATTCTGTGGATAAATTTCAAAACTGCTTCCAATGTCTGAACATCCGCTGCACAATCTTGTAATTAATTTACACAAATTCCCACAACACGTAGGTATGTGCACCAGTTATCGGGAGACTTGACGAGTTTCGTAAGCGTAATTGTGCGGTTGTCATCATCACATTATAACAACGCGACTTAATCAACACCAACCAATATATCGATGCGGTGCTTGAGCTTGTGTCAAAATGATCGATCAAAACTATAACTATAACTATATAGAAGAGAAGTCCACCGAAACTTGTGCGAGTTTGCCCATTTCAAAAGTTTTCCCATACCAAAAGTCGACCAAAGACAAGTACTTAACTTAGTTTTGCACCACAGTTCATATGCAGCACACACATTTGTCTATAAACATACATGCATATGCGCATATAGCAATTGGCTTATACCCTTTTAATTCCTATAATCAATTTGTGTGGTCATTCTGACCATAATTCAATTTCTTGTGTCACACATCTTCAGTGTGCGGTGCGGATGTCTTCATCCAAGCGATAAGCACAAAAGTGCGTGACTGCACACAGTAGTTGCAGTTGCCCATGTGTTTCTGTCTGATGTCATATCTTCCTCAATGTCAACCACAAAATCGATTATTAATTGGCTAATTATCGCTCAGTGCAAAAAAAGAAAAAAAAAACTATTTAATGTCCTTTTGCCAACAAGAGGATAACAAAAGTAATTAAATGGCCAAACAAATGCATTAACGTATTTTTTCAAGCGTATGTCGCGCGTATTGTATTGATTGTGCATTTGAGATCGATTCATGTTTCATTAAACATACATCGGAATGATTACTCGCTCGTTTGTGTTGTTGTTAAATTAAAATTTTTATTTTTTTTGCGTGTGTGTGTGTTTTGTACGCGCCGGAGAACAGCCATAGCCACAGCCTATCCTGCAGCTGATTTTCATCAATTATTTATTTATTGTATTGCGTTTAACAAAATAGCTTTTTTTTTTATTTCAATGATGGCGCTTGATGTATACCAGGAGAGTGGGCTTCACAACTGCAGGAGTGCAGGCTACAGTCAAAGGACAGACAATTGAATTGCCTGCATCCTCTTAAATTGAATCAGCATCAGCACACCACTAGCCATCACAGCGGAAGTACACCAATACAATTGTAATCATAGGAAACTGAGGCTGGATGCACCGGCAAAAAAGGACGCGATACAGAACACGGGCAAAAAAAAAGTTGGAACGGCGCGGATAATAATTGCATGTGTACAGTTAAATATTTTATTGCGAAATAAGGAACGACACGACTACTGGCCAACGATGTGTGTATGATTTTCGATTGGAAATCCACCCCCAGATGTACTCCACAAAAAAAAACAACACGCGCACACAGAGAAACGCATATAGAGAACACCAAGTGGACCTGTTAATGTTGAACATTATCACGATAAATGTTGCCCTCTGAAATGGAGAACAGGCAAAGATTTTAGTCGGTTTATGGGGTACCCTACAGACGGAGAAGACTGAAGATGAATCAAATTGTACATGCGCATTCCTTAGAAAGTTGGCCTCAAAACCCTATGATGCAGGTGGTAACAATTGCAATTTTTGAGTTGCAGCACGCCAAAGATGACTGAAAGATAATCGGCACGACAGATAATCGGCACGCCATCTTCACAAAGACCCAAAACCCGGCTTCATGTGGAAACAGCTCGCCAGAGACTGAAAGATACTCGAGCAAAGGACAATGACCAAAGCGATCGGCACGATCACTATTGACTGAAATCGGCTTCAATTTGGAGCCATCTTCACAAAGACCCGAAACCCTGCTTCACGTGGAAGCAGCTCGCCAAAGACTAAACGATAATCGAGCAAAGGATAATGAGCAAAGCTATGGGCACGACAGTGCACTATTGACTGAAATCGGCTTTAATGTGGAGCCATACCTTCACAGCAAGACTACTTACACTTCCATATATATAGAGAACTCTAAACGCACGCTTGACAGCAACCTTAGTCATTATTTTGTACCCTGTCACAAGACTTCACTTATACATTTAAGTAAAAGTCCGTCAAGATGCTGAGACCATTGCTTACTTATTTCGCGATGAACCAGGGCTGCAACTATGAAGCCTCGTCGTTTAATTAAATGTCAAGGCAAGAGGCCCTAGGTGTAGCTTTTCTCAACCATTCGTTTGTGTAAGTAGGCTAATGGAAGGGACCAACAATCTTAGATCGCTTCGTAAAGACCGAATTAAGAAGCTTTCTCAAGACACTTATACTCAGAAATGGCACTGTGAAGAAAAAAACCTTTTTAGATATAATTTTTTGAGTCTGATATCTATCGGTCCCTCATAGTTAGCAACCAGCCACTTGCAAAAGCTTACAGAGAAAATTCAACAATTCATCGCAACCTCTTTAGGCCTTAGAGGATCCATAAGCCATAACCCTAACCTTAGCCCATCAGATCAGGGAAGAACAAAGTCATTTAAGGCCTTTGGTAAATCTCAACTAATTTGTATGGGAAGGTAATCGAAAATTGGGCCTTTTTGATAGCTAACTTAATGGAAGCATGGGTATCACTCGAACGCTTAGTAAATATTTGACTGACAGATCTAGTAACCAAATTTTAACAGTCACATACGCCGTGTCGCTTTGGTCGAAAAGTTCTTCTCTGTAATCCGTTCAAAGAATATAATTATTTTCTTTAGAGCCCCATACACGAAAAGTTTTCTACAGTTCCCAATAGTTTTGTGGTTGGCACTAATTTGCTTAAATGAAAAAGACGCATTTGACCGACCAGCTGTTCTTAAACTTAAATCCATGTGTAGCCTCTATTTGCGCGACCCATACACGATGAGACATAAGCAACATGCTTATGGCATTCTTAAACTTTGGATGATTTGACTGATGATGAGGTAAAATTGGTTTTTATACCCAAGACGGGAAAACCCTCTCACACCACTCCAAATAAGGACGTCAGGCCAATTTCCCATAACTTCTTCTGTTACAGGACAAGCAAACTTTGGAACTCGCTTCCTGGGGATATATTTCCAGAAGACTACAATTTGCAGCAATTTAAGTGCAGAACTAACATACATCGGCAAGCCTCTCGGGGCGCTGTTGAAGCTTTATAGGTTTGCATTTCCAGGGAGAAGCATTTAAAAAAATGGACCGCTTTAGGAATTTTCAAAATATTTTTTTTTCCATAATATTGACTGACTGACATTTTTATTTGAAACAAGGACTTGCATGATTACAGAGCGAAAAAAATGTGTCTTATGACTGACATTTTATCGAAAAATTTACCTTCCTGCTAAGCTTTTATTTTGTTACAAAATCGAGTAGACAAACAATTGAAACATGCCCTATGCAGTTAGCAGTTGGAAAATAAAAAAAAATATATATACATATATAAATCCTGTCAAATTACCTTGCGGTTGCATTTATGTACATACATACAGTCATATATACATAGCTATACCCCGTAGTCGATGTACCGCGTATACTATCAGTAGCTATACAATATACATCCGTCTATACGAGTGTAGCTGCAAAAAAGGCGCGGTATCCAACATTATTTAATTCCTGGGCTATTGACACGAATGCATTTGCATTGTGCTTGCACTGTGTGGCGGTGGCCCTTTTGGGAGATGTTTCTATCTCGTTCTATAGAATCAATCATTTACAGGTATATATGTTGGTAGATCCATATGCTGGCTGAGGGCTTATAGCTTATTTGCTGACTCTTTTCGAAAGTTTAATGCAAATTCATTAATCTACATTTTGTGTGCACACACAAGCGCATCATCGATATACTATGGGAAAATTAGATGGCACAAACTGCGTGTGCACAGATACACAATATGCACACATTAACACAAGCATCCGGACAATTGTTTCGTATACATACATGTGCGCCACAATATGAGACTGTGAAAAGTTGGACTGCAGGCAAATAACCAACAAAAAAAAAATATTTAAATCATTAAAATGGCTGAAAGGATAAATAATTTATTTATTTATTTTTTGTTGCTGTGTTAGCGACATGAATATATCCAACAATAAGCTCGTTGATTAAGTCACGTGATTAATTCGTTTTGATTGTAAATGGTGCGGTCGCGACAATTTGCTGAAACTTAATCACTCACCTCCTCCAACCAGACCGGGTGGTTACAGAAAAGAAGGTCTATGGGAATGACAGGATATATAATGGTCTGTCAGAGTATTGAACGTATAGCTACTTCCGGATGTATGTATTTACTTAACCCGGGCGCTTAAGAAGTGTCATTCGAAGGACCAAGTTAAACTTTGCAACTCTACTTTTTGGTTTTTTTTTTGCTCCAAAATCAATGTTATGGAGGGTCCAGAAAAAATTTGCGGAAACCGCCAGAACGGCTAAAAATAGTCTCCGATATTTCTAATGTCTATGAGCGATTGAAATCCTTTTAAATTTCTGTAGTATCCTGGCATCATATAAGTGTCAAATGTCAACGTCAAATAAATAATAGGAAATAGGAAATAAATTCTGACTTGATCGGCAGGGGTTGGTGATGAAATCTCCTCTTCCAAAATCCTCTGTGCTGAAACCCCTTACTCCAAAAGAGCCTAAGAGAAAATCTCCAGGGACAAAATGCCCAATTTTTAGATTTGGTATTATTAATTCTGTCGCCGCAACACCTAAAAATGGTGTTAAAAAGTGAGATATGTACCTATGTATGGAGAAACCTGACTGACGATGTAATCTGTTGTAATCTCTACGGTCATTTCGGTCATTTTTCGCCCTTCATAAATAGGCAATTTAAAAGCGTAGATCTTTTATAGGAGGTGGTTATGCTTCATGCCGATAGGAATCGTTCGAAAATCTCTCTAGAACTTCAAACAAGTGTCCGTCCACCTATTATAGGACAGCATAGTTATTTTTGAGTCTTATTCGAATACCAATAGTACTTATGGTGAACCATAAATTCGCTCAAAAACTCAAGAAGCGCCAGATATACCTAGTCACATGGGCGCAGACAGCTGTCATAGTCCATTCACTTGATGCTCGGTTATATTCTTGGATGTCGGGCAGACCTTATAGCAACTTTACGCGTTCTTTTTTTAGCCATTTTCTGTGGTTTGAACCAGTAACTCCGATCTCATTGATACAATTTTTGGTAGAGTCTGCTATTGGTCGAACTGCTAGTCTTTCCGTATGCTGTCATGTCGGTTAAATGTCAAAGCTCTGCAGTCATTTAACGTACGAAACATAAGAAAATTCCATCACATCTTGCTCGTTCACGGATAAAGCGATTCGGCGCCTGGTTTAAAATCTGTCTTAGAGAGCTTGGAGTTACTTCGGGCTTAAGTACGTATTTGCTCTAAAAAGGTAACTTCGAAGAAGTTTTGGAACAAATGGGTTTCTAGTCGTGTCTTCTCTATTCCAAGCTATCTTTTCCACACCAAAATTTTGCCCAGTAAAATCCGTCAATTGGACTTGTAACTCTGTGTGACAGAAACGCGTTACACTTGTTCAAATTTACATGCTCTACAAGTACTTGTTACAAGCCCTAGTCTTCCTCCCCACTGCGCCATCACCACGATCGCGACTGCATCTTCTTTCACATCATGTAACGCCGCACTGTATAGACTGTCATCTTCCGTCCTCCAGAAAAAAATGCCCCCCTAAAAAATTACCTATAAAACTCCATCAAAAACTTGTCCCGCTATTCGTTTGCAGCTGCACTTCCACCTCACTCCAGAAGCCATCAATTAAATGAGTGCGCGCCTCTATATCTACACTCGGTAAACATATACCCTTCCTAATAATAGACCATTTCACGGCAAACTACCAAAAGTAATCCATCTGACGAGCAGCTATATATTCGGACATGTGATCAGCAAATACGAACAAAAAAAAAAGGGTCCATCGCCAGATCAAATGACCGACTTGGAACCTAAAATCATCCATCCTATGTGTACAACCCTTTCTCTAATTTGATTTTTCATCATGTGTATCGTTAAATCCTCACCTCGTGCATCGTCATCATCATTCACTGCAGCAGCGCACACATGGTCAGGCAGCAAAACACAAACCACTGTTAGAAGTTATGAAGAAGAAAAAAAAATCCTCCCAAATGCAGGACATTAACCATCTCACCCTTTCTCATGGTAAATTTAAATAAATTTAATTTTTTTTTAGGACAAAATCACTGTCAAGGGATGTATGAATCAAAATCACGTGAACAAATGTCTAATGGACAACGAACGGTACATCTTCCGGTATTTATATGTCCTACTATGGTACACAACACTTTGCATTTAGTTTGGTCCCAGAATGTATCCTGTTTCACGAGCAGACCCCTATGATTGTCCAAATGTGGTCCTTTTTTGTTATACAATTTTTTATTTTCTATTTAAATAGCCACACAGGGACGAAGGACACGAAATCCCGTTAGAAGAATGCACTGGCCCCTGTCTTGTGTTTATCCGTATAGCATACGCGCGATGGGGTTAAAAGGATACGATCGTTTCCCGTTTTAATTTTCAATTGACTCTATGGCTACCTGAAAGTGAGCGCGACAAAATGTTATAGGGAAACAGACACTCACGTATATATGATGCACTCAAGTACCGTTCGTAGATGTGTACCTACCTACGTTCGTTGTCCTTTCGATTTAGTTTTTTTTTTAATTATTCCTGTCCATGGATTGTATTGTATTTAGGACCTTTTATGTTACAGATGGACTCGTAATATTTAAATGAATTTTTTTTAGCGCTGTCCTTTGCATTGGGAAGGTGAACGGATTAACTGTGAATGCCGGTGGTAGCGGATTTTCAACGGAAGACCGACCAGAATGTTGGAAATTTCCAACGCAACCATTTCTATTGTCCTTTTTGTATTTGAAAATTCGGCACAGTGATGATGCACTATGCATGGAGGCAGCTTAGATGTGCTGTGCATGCGGCATGCCCCAAATAAGGAAGGTATAGTGACTGTGTGTTGATGATCGAAGGCGACTTGATTTCCGATTTGTTGGGGGTAGCTATGGAATTTAGTCAGACGTATACAGAGTTGTGTTCCTCCACAGGAGGTAAATACCTGCACCTATGATGGCTATTGTTGCAAGACGAATATATTCAGGATATCTGTGGAATGCCTGACCAATAATTGTCGACTTATCAATTTTGTGCCAGGACTTGTTGAAATCGCTTTCATCTTTTCAATACTATAAGTGGATTGTGAGTGATGGTATATTGGTCGCATCATCGTCACCTTAGTAAATCGTAATGTGGCGAGTAATTGCTAAATGCATTCACGAATATTCGAAGCAATTAACGAATTCACAAGTTAATGTAGAAACTATGTGTCAATAGTTAAGGGGCACAGACAAAAGGTATCTATAGGTATTGATGACATCCAGCCGATGGATTATTTGATGATGATGATGACACTAAGCTACAATCTCTTTCGGTCATTACCCAAATACAAATAAGAGTTGATCCCAAGTCGGGTCATCCTGATAACCAAATGACATAGCAGTCTCAAAATGTATCCACCTTCACCAATCCAACTCAGTATCCTTTCATCAGTCATGAATAAGACCATTAGATGCTTGAACTTCTTGGCCTGTTTCAATATGACTCCACATACATGCATTCTTCAGGCGATACCCACTTCGGATTTATTCGAGTTTACTTTCCTGTCACCTTCAATACATACGGTTAGAAACTTGTCGAATGCGCTCTAAAGTTCAGACTGCTAGGGGCCAAAAATGACCACGTTATCAGCGAAACCAAATGACTCATTTTTTTTCGTTCTTAACTCGAAATGAAGTCAAAAAATCCTTCAAGAAACACTCCGAAGAACGCCTCGAAAAACGCCTGAAAAAGCTCCGGGAAGCAATTCAAAAACGTCCCAAAAAAACGCGACCAAGAAATATCTCGGAAATGACTCGATGATGCCATAATTATCAGCGAAACCAAATGACTCATTTTTTTCGTTCTTAACTCGAAACGAAGTCGAAAAATCCTTCAAGAAACACTCCGAAGAACGCCTCGAAAAACGCCTGAAAAAGCTCCGAGAAGCAATTCAAAAACGTCCCAAAAAAACGCGACCAAGAAATATCTCGGAAATGACTCGATGATGCCATAATTATCAGCGAAACCAAATGACTCATTTTTTTCGTTCTTAACTCGAAACGAAGTCGAAAAATCCTTCGAGAAACACTCCGAAGAACGCCCCGAAAAACGCCTGAAAAAGCTCAGAGAAGCAATTAAAAAACGTCCCAAAAAAAACGCGACCAAGAAATACCTCGGAAATGACTCGATGATGCCATAATTATCAGCGAAACCAAATGACTCATTTTTTTCGTTCTTTACTCGAAACGAAGTCGAAAAATCCTTCGAGAAACACTCCGAAGAACGCCCCGAAAAACGCCTAAAAAAGATCCGAGAAGCAGTTCAAAAACGTCCCAAAAAAACGCGACCAAGAAATACCTCGGAAATGACTCGATGATGCCATAAATATTACCCAAAAATCGTCCCAAAAAACTCCGCAAAAGAACGCCCAGAAAAACGCTTTAAGAAAAACAAGGAAAAATGCATCAAAATACTGCCCAAAAACAGCCGAAAAACGCTACCAGAAACAACTCGAAGAAAGCCACAAAAATCTCCCGAAAAGATCTCCGAAAAATAGGTCAAAAACGTTTCAAACAACACGCCCAAGAAATACTTCGAAATTGACTCAAAGATGCCCCAAATAACACCCCAGGAAGCCGGCCCAAGAAAATGCCTCAGCATACCGCCGAAAAACGTCTCAAAATCGACCGAAAAAATGCCTTACAAAACTATCCAAAAACGTTTCAGGAAAAAGCTCAAAAATACCCTTACCAACACGACCAAGAAATGACCGAAAACGAGTAAAGATGTCCCAAATATTGCCCCAAAAAAACGTGTCAAAATCGACCGAAAATATGCCTCAGAAAACGCCCCAAAAACTCCGCCAAATAGCGCCCAGGAAAACCCTCTAAGAAACACCCGAAAAATTGGTTCAGCAAATACCCAGGAACGTCTCAAAATCGACCTCGAAAACGAGCCGAAATGTTCCAAATATTTACTGGAAAAACGTATCAAATAACTGCCCAAAAACGTTCCGAAATCGCCCATGAAAAATACTCCTAGAAACACCCCAAAAACGACACAAAAAACACATTGACTCCAAATAGCTTCGGACTTCTACGCGCAAGTAGAAAAATAAGGCCTGAAATACGCCAGAAAAAATCATCAAAATACTACCCAAAAACGGGTCCCAAAAATCGTTCCAAGGCACACAACGAGAAGCTCTAGAAAATTATCGGAAAAATATTCTGAAAATCGCTCAAAGAAACACCTAAAAAAGGACTCGAAGATACCCGAAATATTCGCTCGAAAAACGCATCAAAAATAAACCCCGAAAAGTCCTGGAAGAATGTCAAAAAAAAAACGCTAATAATTCATCAAAATACCGCCCATAAACGCAACGAAAAGATCCGAAACTGATCCTAAAATCGCTCCAAGTAATATCTCAAAAAATATTCAAAGATGCATCAAATGTTGGTGCGAAAAACCCAGCAAAAATAAAACCCCGAAAACTTCCGGAAGAACGCCAGAAAACGTATGAAAATACCGCGCACACACAAGGCACACAACGAAAACGGACGAAAACTCCCCAAAGAACGCAAAAAAAGCGAATGAAAAACGCCTCAAATTAGTGCCCAAAAATTTACAAAATCGGTCAAAGTCGGACAATGAAAACGCCCCGAAAACGACACAAAAAACGCATTGACACAGAAGAGTTTCGGCCCGGGGTACAATTCTACACGCAAGTATAGGAAAGGAATCCGAAAGCCTAAAACTTGCTCTTCCTTGATTCTATGAGCGAAAGCTCCGGCCTAAAGACCTCCGCTGGCCGCCATAAATTTGTTAGATAGTCTTATAGATGTAGGCGGATAAATACGTACCACAGATATGTATGTCAATTAATCTGCAAACACACCTACTCCGGTTCCATTTTTAACAGCCAAATAGCTATATTATTTGAGCTTCACTCTAACTATTAGAAGTGAGATCTAGCAACTTCCAAAGCAAATGTCTTCTTATCGACACCAGTCTTCTGCTAATCAAGAGCGGTTCGGTCATGGGCTTCAAAGCTCCAGCTGTCTGTAGGTCCAGAATAGTTGAGAATCACCCTCCACAACTGACTAAAGTTTACGAAAGCCTCTATTTACTGATAGACATATAATACGCACGCGTTATGAAACTATTTCACTATTGTCCTTTTTGACGAGGGTCAAACAACAACGCGCGCGACATTTCAACCCTTCCATGGATGTTATTCTCCGCGACACGGCGGCGCATGTGTTATTCTTTCACCTAGGACAAAAACTTGGTCAAATCGTGTATCTAGGACGCGCGGCGCGGTGACACAACGTTCAGCTTGTAAAACCGCACACATAATGGCTGACCGGGTGTTTTCAGGTTTTTCATATATCTACACGCGTTCAAAAAAAAAAAAATATGAAAATAAAAAGTTCGCCCTTAACATCCCTTTGTTCCAATGTATCTAACAGATACTTTAACCGCGTATATTTCTTTAGTTTTTATTTTTCTACTATTATTGCATTTTTTTTTATTTGTGCGTTTGGGCTTTCAATGGGAAAGGGTTAAACCTCAAGGACCGTATGTGCATGATAATGGTCTGCGGTTGGATACAAAAAAAATTGTATCGCGGTAAAATAAATTATTTCAAAACGGGAACAATGCAAATGCAATCAAGGAATAACTGTATCAAGGGTACAAAGAATAACAATAAGAAAAGAAAACAAAATATTACCGCCGCGCGCTGAGATCTTCACGTAATAAGACGCATCCGCACCAAAAATGCACTGACAAAAGCTATTGAAGGGGAACAGATGGACAAGAAAGTACCGCTGAACGGTACCAACTAAGTACCGTATAAATTGTGTGTATTTAGATAAGGCATCTACAACCAAGGAACCAAGATACACCAGCGAGGGGCATTGAACCTTGAAACGGACACAAGAGATTCACAACAACGGAACAAGGAAGGAACTGACCTCTGAGAACATGACACACAGGTTGTCTTGTAAGGAGATTGGTTTCAGTTGGTGGTTGATTTTTTGTTTCTTCATTTTTTTTTGCTCCTTGCCGCTGCATGATTCCCAGATGGTGTGGCGCGGTTAGGTATTTTTTTGTGTTACATGTAATTGCAATTTTTTTAGGTGAAGGAGTAGGTGCCGTGGGAAAGAAATTACTTTGAGAAGTTGATAAATTGGCAATTTAGTCTCGTTGGTACCTACCCATAGGCAGGCGATCTTATTTTAGAAGCGAAACCGAAAAAAATGGGTCAAAGTTGCGGTAGGAGTTGCCTAGGTCTGAATGTTAGTGGAGTCTCAGGCCCAATACACACCCAGCAACTGAAAAAAAAACTGATCAGAGATGCGATCAGTTGCGTTGGTAACTAGTTTGCTTTGAGTCATAATCTATAAAACTCGTTTGCGATTCACAAAAACCAGTTTGTAACCAGTCGTCTGTTGATTTGCATGTCGGGTTGCCTATTTATTTCAGTTTCTAGTTTGTCAAAGATGAGCGAACAACAGACCAACCTGTTGCTGGTGGAGGAGGTTGAAAAATATGACGACACTGAACGAACTAGAAACTTTAATTGGTGATGAGTTTCCTCGTGTGTGGAGTCAAGTCACCGCTGAGTCCGTAACTGGTCTGAAACCCGAGTTGTCAAACGGTTTAGTTTTTTTCTGATAGTCACGAGCGATGGATATGACCAATGCTGAGTTTTTCCCTATGACTGGTAAAGGCTGTCTAAGGCAGCTAGGTCAATCTATCTATGGGTACTAACCGAAAGAATAAGATCGCAAATACAAATGCAATGCCCATGATGGTTTTTAGGCATGATTGGTCTTGCAGCTAAAACTTTAGCTGCAAATCATAACAACAAAAAAGAAAGGAGAGCCTGAGTTTAAACAATTTTAGTACCGAAAGAGAATTTCTGTCTATGAAGTGGTTGAAGTCGAGGGGTTCGTGGGTGAAGTGATAGAGTGGACTGCGTCTTCTTCTATGGTTGAAGTGCCCTTTATGGTATTTGGACTTGCGCTCCCAACTACGACGTCGGTTCTTGGAAGCAATAGAATATGATGATGACAATGATTCTGCAAGTCGATCTGTAGACTGTTTGTCGTCTTGTAGAGTCTTGTACCTTATTCTACGAGAGAGGGTTTTAGTTCGAAGAAACAACGATTGACAAGGGCATTACCCTGTAAAGCGCATTTACATAATATAGCTTCCTCTAGCAGGGAAATTCCTCCTTCACAAAGGTGTGATCTTATTAGTTTAGGTCTGCAAAATGCCAGCTCGTCAATTGAGGCAGGCGTATGGAGTTTTGTTTGCAATTCGTAGGTATTTCTGACTTTTAAGGGCAGAGAGTGATTATTCGCTTTGTCTATGTCATGTCATTTCACGCAAAGTCAGTACACAAATATTTGGAGGACGTGTTAGTTTTTTCAGAACTTTTCATGACTTTAAGAACTTTCTGGCAGTTGTGCATATCCATCAATTTGTAAACGCCACAGGATGCTTTACATATCAGTCTTTCTTAGGTTCATTTTGTTTCATCGAAGAGTGTCATCGTTTTCATTGTCCCGTCAGACCTTCTTCCCAAGCTGTGTCACTTTTTGTGGCCAATATGAAGAGGAACTATTTTTAGTTCTATCTCGCGATTCAAATTCAAATATAATCATTAAACTACGCTACTAATGGGGTGGTGGAATTATTTCCCTCTTGCCATGACAAACTTTGGTGGGTATTGTGTCCTTCGTCCATTTTAAAGCAATCGTGGCCATGACTGATGATTTTCCACCCTTAACCCGAAACCAGCGCAACAAAAAAAAAATAGCAAAAATCCATTCCGAATCAAGTCCCCATGTCAGCCTGCCTTCAAGACTCTAATTTATAATTATCTCCTTCTTTTTTCATTTATTTCACAACTGCGCTGTTTCCATTTCCCTTGATTGACCCTTATGCCTTCAAGCTCCATGATGCATATGAAGGAATGAAACAGCAAAAAAAAAAAATAAATACAAAATTAAAAAGAAAAGACATTTTCGTCCTTTATTTTATTCTTGCAAGAAAAAAAAGGGTGGTGAACGGATGCTGTTGATTTCCCTAATTTCTTTTATTTTTTTTTAAACACCCGCACATCTCCCCGAAGAAAAAACCCCCCTCCGGCGTTTTGCGTGTATCTTTCCGACATGATTTGTGGAAAAAGGCCTCTGACAGATAAAAAAAAAAATAAAATAAAAAGGAAAACAAAAAAATAAATCAAATGTCTTAAAAGTGAAAAGAATATTATATTTCCTTTCTTCTTCCTTATTTTTATTTTTTATTTTATATATTTTTGTTGCCTCTGTAGCAATCGAAATGAGGACAAAGGACGAGGAGAGCGGAATTATAAATTGGCAATCTTTTTCATCATTCTTTAGCTGGGGTTTATTGGGTGGGTGGGTTTTTCTTGCGGATGGGGGGGTCGTCGTCTTGGTGTGAGGCGGAAAAAGGATGTAATTCTTGCAATCTTCTTCGGATTTTTTTTTTTGTTGTTTTGTCAAGAAATGAAATTTTAATTTATGAAATCATCAACGGAAGGATACGTTTTTCGGGTAATTCTGAATGCATAATATGGTTGACGGCCTTAATGGTTGAAGACGGGTTATTTTAAAGCAATAAAGGAATCGTAAGTCGGAATCGAATTGGAAGCCCAAATGCAAAATCAAGTAACTATCCCTATTAAAGTTTGCATTCCTGTCAATTAATTCCAAAAAGGGCCATCCAACGTCGAAAATAGCACGATGCAGCAAACCCATCAGCCATCTTTCAAGTCGTCAAAGAACCGTGCTCCCATACAGGAGGAGCGGCGTTCTTGGCCGGCTAAGTCCACATGAGTTCACTTTGATCAAAAATGTGAAATATGCGCGATTGACCTTCCATATTTATTTCTCTCTTAAACTAAGAGCACCTTTGGCTGACACGTTCTTAGTTTATAGCTCGATCGGTTCTGTTTTAGGTTCGGCAATCTTTCTAGGCCTAGTTGTGGTCAGGTGTAGATTTTAGTGAACCCTCTATATCTACGCAAGCAATTCTTTGTACCTTTTCCAGATTCTTGAGGAAACATTTAGTGTTAGCATCCTCTCACCAAACAGCCGAACCATAGGTCTCAGAATTTGCCTTATGTTCGGCTGTAAGTCCCACGTCTTCTCGAAAGCCTTTGTGCAGGGGTAAAAATAATTAAGTCCTTTCCTACCTTTTTCTTCCTTTTTCCGATTCCAGTTTAGTTTGGTGTTGAACACGATACCCAGGTGTTTGACTTCGAGTAAGAGGTTTAGACAAATGCCTCTTAATACTGGTGGCTGTCATATTGGTATTTTATATTTTCTGGTATATACGAACTAAAACCCACATGGAACCCACGTACTAACTCCCACAATTTTGAGGAAATAATACCCAACTCTAACGAATGAACTATCTCCTAAAATGAAATTGAAAGTTTCATAAAGTCCATGCATAAACCTATCCTCGCACCTACTCCTGAACCCAAGTAGGGGGCTGCAGGGGGGCCACGTGCCCCAAGTACATATTTCACTGTTCATGAATTGTGGATTTACTTCCTTGGATATTAGTTCGTAATAAACTGCGTCCCAAATTTCTGAACGGTGCTTTGTACCAGTATGGATTTAGAAAATCGCGTTCTACGGTCGCGTCGATGCTATAAAAGCGAGGCTAGATACAGCAGCTGAAGCAAGACTGGAGAAAATTAGGAGAGGGGGAACAAAGAAATACTGCGGACGTAAAAATGCCTTTAACTCGGGGAACTGGTCATGCATTAGGAGGCCGCTGGCGCTGGCCAAAAGTGGAAGCGACGGCGAGGTGAACGTTTTTTCTCCGGCCGGCCATACACATCCAGGAGATAGAGTTTGCAACGGATGAAGCAGTTAACAAAATAAAAAAAATGGCTTGAGTCCGCCGGCTGACCACAAGACCGAGGCTGTCTTGATAACCAGCCGAAAGTCTGCGGAATTTGCAATTTTCTAAGAAGTCTATCTAAGAGCAATGCTCGATAATAGGCTGAATGCATACCCAGTACACCGGCAGGAAGACCTCACAGCTGCCAGCAGCTCTTTCCCAGATCCCAATCTACTGTAGCCAAACAGCCAACCAGCAAGAGGTCCCTAATAGAAGGGTCTAAGTAGAAAAGAGGGAAGCATTAATGACACTATGGCAAGCTAGGTGGGATAACACGACGAAAGGCAGATGGACCCACAAACTGATACCCCAATATCGCGGTCTGGACAAAAAAAAAGGAAATGGGGACTGTTACTACCTTACGCAGTTCTTATCAGGGCACGGCGGCTTCGGAAATACCTTCACAGATTTGGTCGCTATTCGCTCGCCAGAGTGGAGAATGCTTCTGTGGAGTGCATGGGCTTCCTGTACCTCAAACAATTTATGAATTCCTCTATATATACAATGAAAACACATTTCCATTTGTTTTTATACAAATTACAATTTTATTAAACTCTTTACAATGTTGTGCATACCTAATAGAAAATCAAACCTCCACACGTTGGATACTTCACTTAAATTTGTCCTTTTTTCATATCCTATCGCGTCCTTTAGTCCAGTTTATGTTTCAGTTTCACCTTTTAAGCCTCCTGTTGAGTAAATTGCAAAATTCCCTTCAAGTTAAGTTATTAAGAGTATCGCACAACCGTCAGGTTGCAAGGAGCAGCCCATCCAATCGATACTATTATATGGAAGCCATCAAATGTGCGGCGCTTCTACAATTATTAAATTTTCCTCCACCCGCCGTCAAATAGATCATTAGTTTACCAAACAAAGGAGTCACTAATTTAGAAAATTGCAGCCTTTTTAATACCACACACACACACACAGAGAGAGACACAGGTACACACAAAAACAAAGCATTATAGCAGCAAAGCAACATCAAGGACGATATCGATGACGATGACGATGACACTGGCTAAAGGTGTGTATTTCAAAGCAAATGGTTTTTTTTTAATTTTTGCGCGACTGCTACAAGACCACCCCGCCATACGTGTCCCATTCCATCAATTAGGTGTAGTATTTGTCAGTCTTGCCTTATGACAACTATACATATGAATAGAGCAATTTTAGTAGTAAAGTTTTCGTTAAAATTTTCGACTAGGTACGGTACGGGACCAGATGTTGTTTTTCATACTCAGTGAACAAGGGTGAATCAGTAAATTACCAACACTGACCATATATGAAGTGCAAACTGTGTGGTGTTAGCCGTGTGTATACAGTAAAAATGGTTCCCTGTCCTTCTTCCTTTTTTTTTGTACAAACTTCTAATAGAATTTTTATTTTTATTTTTTTTACTACACCGTCAGGGGTTAGTTTTTTTTTAGTCTCTTAACAGGGGTTGAGTATGAGTTGCCTACTTTGTGTGTAACACGATATGGGACAAGGGTAGCTAAGCAAACACAAAAAAAAGGTGTGTACCGTGTGTTGTAGGTAGGGTATGGTGTGGGATGAAATATTCCATTTTCTTTACAGTTTTTCGTTTTTATTAGCGTGCCACTAAAGATTTGCATTAAAGGGGTGAACACAAAAAAAAATAAAAATGGCGCTGGGTAAAAATAGAGAAAGTGACCCAATTGTGAGTGTGTGTATGCGTTTGTTTAGTTTCTGTTTGGTCGACACGTAGTTTACTTATAACGCGCGACTAGTTTGTGTTAAATCGATAAAGGTTATAAAATTGAGTTTGAGATGTCAGAATGTTGATATATAATTGCTTTTCAATATGAGCCCGATTGAGTTTTGTGTCTTTACGGATACGTGTCCGATGCGGGAAGGCGAATGCATTGGGTGTGTCATCGTCCTTATAGAAATGTGCGCTAATAAATGTTAAACAAATTAAGCCAATCCTTTAAAATTATTCCCTGTAGATAGGTATACCCCTAAGGGATTTCCTGTTAGTTTGTTGCTTATTGACATCCTAATCAAGCTTGCTTTAGAGGTACTTTCAGCATGGAGACGGTTCTTTGAATTCTGAATAGTTTTGACAACTTTTAGAGTTTTAAATTCGTTGAAATCTTTGATATAGATCTGCAACCAATCTTCCAAAATATGTTACATTTTAGCCGGCGGCTGTGAACCTGAACCAGCTACGTTTGACACTTACCACGCAAAGCTACAACTTCGGTGTCTAATTGGCCTTCGTTTGACGCCTCCTCAAAAGAAAATCCATGCTTCTACACGACCCCAAAATCATCAGATATATTTCACACCCTAGGTCTCCGCACCGTGGCGACTAGAACTCTGAAAGAATTTATTGCTTTGGCAAACCTTTGAAGGTCTAAACTCTGTAAAGCTTTATTGACTGTGTTTAAAAAAGAAACGAGCGATATTTTTCAGATGCTAGAGCTTAGTACCTTTTATTAAGCGTGATACCAACCGCATTTGTTAATGAATTTGCTACTAGACAAACAGACTAAGAGCTAGATCTCGAAACTTTGATCAAGTTTATGATGATAGACAGACTTGTAGCTATCCGCACATCTGACATTAGACAGATTTACTGTTGTACCTTTACCTCTGGAAGTATTTGATGATAGACAAACTTATTGCAGATGCTGCAGCTCAAAACTGTTAAAGAATGGTAACAAATGAACCTCTGTATGAGCTTGACACAGACTTGAGCTAGAACTCAGAAGCCACACTAATCATATGCAAGTGTTTTTAAATCTGCAGTTTCATTACCTACCCTCGTTAAGAATTTCAGAGAACGTTGCAGGAATGATTTGGATGGAATAGTGAGGTCTATAAATTTAACATCAAGGCCCATAACTTCTCTTGCCAGCAATTCTTTTGCTTGACTTTAATTTGGTTGCCATTGATGGAAAGGTTGAGGACGAGGTTAATTTCGGACTCTTGCGTCACTTAAAAATGGGAATAAAAGGTGCCTACAATATCACATCCAATCGATGAGTAGATTACAGAGTAAGGCCTATCGGCTACGTAGCGGCACTTCATACGCACACGCTTTCATCATTTGCAGCTTCCTTACAGCTGGCATATAAACAAACAAGAAAGGTCGTATTTTCGTAGTCTTTTCCGCTCGATAGACAGAGTTTCGTTTGTTTATGTGCCAGCTGCAAGCAAGCTACAAGCAAGCGTAGAAAAAGCGCAGCAAATGACGAAAGCGTGCGTATGAAGCGCAGCTACGTGGTCAGTAGGCCTTACTCTTAACTGTTTGTTAGATTTAACATAATTTTAACTTTTTTGTGGGTTGAACCCGAAAGTGCTAGATCACAATAATTGCCACCAGCCAGGGAACCCTGGCCCTGCAATTGAAATCTTCAGAGTAATTCAGTTATAAGACCCCATCGTAGCAATCAAAATAATGACACAAATGACAATGAACTGGTGGCAACTCATGAATTAACAGTGCCCATGGTGTAGTGGTTAGTACGTTTGCTTGTGACTTAAATCAACATACATTGAAGCCACTGAGAGAAAAAAAAAATACAAAGAAAAACAAGGCAAACAATTATAAAAATCCACCGAAGATATGAACACAGTTGAAGAAATCACGGCAATGTCCGTCGGAGTTTGACAAATTTTTGATAATTTTTCTGTTTTCTTGCCTTGAACACCTTTCTGCCCAGGGATCCAGCAGAGATATACGTTGTAGTGTGTTTCAAGAAACCAGATCTCTTCATGGCAGCTTTTTACAATCTTGACATTATTTTTGTTATATTTACTGAAGGCAGTCACTTCCTGTAGAAAGTGCAGTCTCGCGATTTGATATTGACACGGACAAGCCCTCAACTTAAAGAAGACACTGCCGCGGTGAGATTCGAAAAAAATGCCTACTAGGTCACCATTTGAAACATAGAGAAGACGACGCTATCTAACCAAAAACTCGATCCAGATTATATGGACCTAAATCCGCGCAGACATGAAAAGTATAATGACTTCGGACGGACGGAGAGTATATAACAATTGACTACATCAACGCATTTCAACAGCCGTATTCTTCAGTAAAATATGATGTCTTCAACAGAAAAAAAACAAAATTAAATAAATAAAACTAAAAATGTAGTCCCACAAGGTACAGTATTTGGTCCAATACTCTACGATAATACTATGGATATTGGATAAGACTGCGATTAGTCAAAATTTCCACACTCAATAGCTGGATACATTTATTGCTATGGCACAGGGTTAACATGTAAGATTTTGACAAATCCAAATATATTGATGAAGGAATGCGTCTCGTACTTACATTGGCAGCAGCATTTTCCTAGAAAGAAAAAGAAAAAAATTAAAAATGTTAAAATGCGTTTAGAAAGTTTATTTTTAACTGTAAATTAATTTTTAATAAAGTAATGTATATATTTTTTGATTCACAAAATGCATTTAAGTCTAAAATGAGTAAATTTTTCATGGCACAGAAAAAATTAGCTCAGCTTTCGTAGACTAATCGCGTAGTGTTTTTCATCTCATCATTTTCGAAACTACTTAGCAATAAAATCAACTTTCCAACGTTTTTCTGGCCGACAATTCGAAAATTCGACTCGATTTTTTAGATCTCACAATAATGTACTTCCACTTTGTAAATGGACTCATTTCAGTTCCCACTCCACAAACAAACAACTTCCACAATTAAATTTTGTAAACATCATAAGAGTGACAGATAAAATTTAAATAAAATTAAAATTTTCAAAAAGACTTTTCTCACCAGAGGTAGCCAACCACATGTGAACCTCTTCATAGTTCTTCGTTGGCAAACTGAATGAGAGAATATTAAAGTTCTCTTAAACAGTCCTGGACCATTCGTTTTCCTCCCCTATTCCAATACTTTAGTTTTTTGTTCCCTCAAATGAATTTAATGTTCAAGCAGATTGTCCATCGGCATCCTTGCAACCCTTTTATAAAATATTTGTGTGGAAAAAAAAATGTCAAGAACCAACTGCCATCTATCGTTGGATAGACAAACTTGAAAATACCATAGACATTGTCCAAGTTGTGTGAAAGAAAAATCCTGAGAATCCTTATTAAGAGATACAGCCAGAAAAAAAAATTAAAAATTTCCCCCTTTTGTATGTGAAAGCAGTTTTGTCTCAATAATTGACAAGGTGCGGCTTGTTATTAACTTGTGTGTTTTCCTTTCTAAGGAGGTTTTCCTGTTTTTTTTTTTCCTTAAGGAAATTACAAACATTTATCTTGGATATAATGCAAGGAGCAATCATATCTTGTGGTTAAGATGTACATATGCCAGGATGACAATTACATGCCTATAGAAAGGATGCAATTGTAATTTAAAGGGCGTCTGTGTGAAGGTATAAACGCTTATCGTTTGAAGTAGGTATGGTTTTGCGGTTTATTCGGGTTAATAGATGGGAGGATGTGCACTTAACCATATGGGAATATTTATTTCGAATTGAATGCAACTTGTCAATGTCACTGATTGTTTTTTTTAGTTTAGACAACGGAATTTAATAGTCCTTAAATTTTAACGCCTTTTGAATTAGTTTAGTATCTTGAAGGTTAAAGGTTTAGCGATTAGGAAGGCTCGCATGATATCTAATCAGTCGCAAAGTAACCGCATTTTTCAAACTTCTGTCAGAGTCATAGGTATCTCATGAAATTTTTGAAAATTTCCAACCAATTTGTACTTTTCAATATTTAAAACCAATAAACAAATGAAGAGAAAAAGTTCTATTGATTTAAAGTATTTGCCAGTAAAATATCAATGTTCCTATGATGTTGAGCAATGGTACCAAATCTTGAAAAATTAGATCAAATTAGTTATTAAAGTCAGAGGCGATTTTTGTTTAGATATGATCGACGGTAATTGATCTTTTATGAGTAAAAAATTGAACACGAAACTCGATTGATCAAAACTTTCGAATAGGTGTAATTTTTTGTAGACAGTGAAGTCTTCAACTGGGGATAATTGACGACGTATTTTATTCGTCCTAAGGAGAAAGCAAACTTATATAGAACGCGGTTGATCAACGTGGACTTAGTGTAGGTATGCAATAGGGACAAAAATTACATAAAAATTATCTGCATTAATACCATATCTATACTTAAGGGAAATATCAACATTTGATCATGGCTGATACACAGTTGATCAACTGTTTTTTATACTTTCGAAGCGTTGGTCAAAATTTACAAATGATATATAGTCATGTGAAAAATAATAATAAAAGACTATATAAACTAAATCTACATTAACGCCATTATCTTTTGGAAAATATCAACGTTTCCTCCTACATATTCACAGTTGATCAAAGTTTTTAATACTTTAGAAGCGTTGATCAAAATTTACAAATGACATACAAACTAAATCTACACTAACGCCATATTCTTTTGTGAAATATAAACATTTTCTCATGCATATTTACGGTTGATCAAAGATTTTAATACTTTAGAATCGTTGATCAAAATTTACAAATCAGAAATGAATTTTGTGTTCTACATTTCACTGTATTCGATTTCGATTTTAAAATTTTCGGAATTGAGGCAAATTGAAATTGTGATTTGGAAAAAAATTCGGAGTTTCCGAATCGCTCGAAATACAGAACACTGAAAACGAGTTCACTCTATTTGCAATTTCGATTTCACTCGATATCTGGAACCTAGCTGTTGATAAGTTTTGGCTCTACTATAGGCCTAAACCAACAAACTATGCTGTTACAACTTCTTCAGCGCAAACTGCATTTCAAGGGATTTCGCCCAAAAAACCCACCCTTTCTGCATATTGGGAATGGGATCATAATAGACAACCACCCATAATCAACAAGATTATCCATCGCCTAATTACCTGCCTACCTACCTACCTGCAAAAACTCCTACACCGGCTAATCAGGAACAAAGAAAAAAAAACAGCACAGCTTCTTCAACAACTGATCCAACTACATCATCACATCATCCCCCACACACGCACACACATTACAGCCTGAAACATTTTAAATGGCCCTTCAATTATTGCCAATAACAAAACAATTACGTGTGATTGCCTCCCTAAATCGCTCACCCCAAACTTGCCAAACACATATGTGTGCCCGTGTGTCTGGTTCTGGTGGTGTCCTTACGTTTCCTTTTCGTGTGAAATTCAAGGAATTTTAATTGCCACATCTCCTGGCACACTTGCAACATTTTTTTCCCATCAGGTTGGCTGATTTTTTTATGTTTTCATTTTTTTACTCTCTCTGTGAATTGCCTGAGTGCGCCCTGGCTCCAGGATTAAGCCGCGTTAAAATCAACAAACACAGCGAAAAACGAAACAAAAGACACTGTCGAGGGTTTGGCAGTTAATCGCTTACTTCATCATCGGCTCTTCTGTTGATGTTCCCGGTGAGTGTGTGTATGTGTGGCTTCCTTTTTTCGGCATTCAGTTGAAAACCGACAAACGCAACAAAAAAAAAACGTTTTAACAGCATTTATTTGCCACTTTAACCTGTTGACCAATCCTCTGTCTGTACTGGACCGCTTTTGACAGCGGCAAAGGGGAGCAACAAAAAAAAAATCGAAAACAAACATCCATTACACGGTATTTGTATGCAAGGCGAGGTTCATGTTCAGGAGGGTTTTTTTCTGTTGCTGCCTTTATCGTCTCGTTGGTTTGATCTTATTTAGGACTAGGAGGCAATGTTACCATCTCGTCCTGGCTTTGGCAGCAACAGCGATAAAAAAAAATGTGATGGTTGTTAGAGGAATTTTTTTTTTTTTGTTTTTTATTCTGTATTCGTCTCCCATTTCCCATATTGGTGGTGACAATTACAGGCAATTAGCGCTTGTGTATGATGCTAATTAGGAGAAGGGAATTTGTTGGCATCCACCACAAGGGAAATAATAACCCACATTGGATGGAATCAAATTGGCTTGGTTGGGTATGAGCGCTGCCAGGGTATGGGATATATGAAATGCTGCATGGTTTTGGGCGAACATGGAATTGTCTGCCAAAAATAGTTCTGATAAGAACGGAAGTAGGTAGGTATGTCGTGGAGTTGGTCCAATGTCCTTATTTGATTTTTTTTTTGTGACAGTGTTTAATGTTGCTGGGATGTCACAAACCAGCCATTATGAATTTCCCAACAGAAAATTTCCCCACTTATTCGGCAAAGGGTTGACTTCAGTCGATTCGATTCTGAAGAGTGGAGACATATGGTAAGTAAACTTCTATCTAGCTAGATCTCGTCGTTTACAACCGGCCGCAGAATTTGCCCAAAAGATACAAACGCATGGAAAATGGACAAGGAAGTCCGCATCTTTTCTTCGCCCTCTTGAGTTATTCTTGAGTTATTCAGGCCGATGGCCAGGCTATTCGACAAGAAGCTAAAAAGGGAAAACTATGCGATATACCATTTACACCAGACCGCTGTCAATATTCATCAATTTCTTCGACCTCCTGAGTTATTTCAACGTCTTTTAGGCCAAAAGCCAGGTTAATCGACAATCCGCTAAAGAAAGGAAAACTATGCGATACCCTTTACAACAGATTACTGTCAATATTCACCGATCGGTGGGTGGAGTCGGTGCCGCTAACTTCTCCGAAGTCCGCATCTTTTCTTCGACATCTCGAGTTAGTTCGACGTCTTTTAGGCCGAAAGCCAGGTTAATCGACAAGTCGCTAAAGACGGGAAAACTATGCGATACCCTTTACAACAAACCGCTGTCTCCGAAAGCTACCTTTTCTTTGATACCTCAACTTTTTTGCAACATTTTTGAGGCCGAAGGCAGGGCTATGAATCGCAGCAAGATATTGCCAAAAAAAAGCGACAGTCTGGCAGCCACAAAAGGGCATACTAAATTTCGAGAAAAATCGAGGCTCAGAGGGTATGAAAAGAATAATCGTAGGTACCTAAGATCGCAGGCCCTTATCTTTAGCCAGATACCTCAAAAATGCCGACAAACTGAGATGACCAAACCTGTCTACCAGGGCAGTTCCAAAACATTTTTAAGGCGTAAAAAGTGGCTCCCTACAATAATTTAAAAAATGTCCACGGCCCTCGTTCCAACTCAAAACTTCCTTTCTAGATTACCCCATTTTGTCAATTTATCCACGAATTCCCCTCGCAACCAATACAACAGTTCGTCTAAGAGAAACTTCCTTCTCAACCACAAACTTCGCACCACCACGCACCGGTCCGTTCATTTTCTTAAGGAGTTTGGTCCCAAAGTAACCTACGATTTTAGTTCGTTAAAGATTTAATTTCCCGTCTGGCTCCAGTTTAGCCATTTAAAATTCTAACGTCCCAGACACGAGATTCATAAAATTTTACCCAAACTGCGCCTATAAACGGTTTTTATCGAATGTCTGGACATATTTTTAATAACACATTTATTCGCTCATACAAATCCCTCCCCCGACACACACATGCCTACAGCAGATTTGTCCAAACTCATTCTCATTGCAAAGATTTGCATCTAAGGCTGGTGGAGACAACCCCATCTCCCGCACCTGGAACCACTTCACAACTCATTTTTATATCTTTTTGGGAGTCGAAAAAAAAACCCTATGTCTGGAAATAAATTTCATTATGTGTATAATTCAAATTCAGAACGCAAAAAAAAAATAATATGAAGAACTCCCTCAGAATAATGGGATCCCAGAGATTTTCAAAAAAAAAATCCCAAAATGATTATCATTCGTCCTTCTCTTTTCGTGTTGGTATGGCAGCCAGGAAAAACGGCAAAAACTTTTTCTGCTGACAGCAAAAAATGAAATACTCAGGCCATGCTATATACATATTTATATATCCAATAAACTTCCTGGAGTTCTGGTACATAGAGCGAGAGGAGATTTTAAAAATAAGAATAAGAACCCCCACTTAAGTATACACATCCAGCATCATCCGCCAGCCCCAGCGCAGGGCGAAAGGACCAAAACCTCTTCTCCAGCTAACAAAAAATACACAAACCAGAGTCTGTCCGCTGCCGTTTGTGTTTCCTTATCTTTGTCTCGTTCCACATCTGTACCCCATCAAGACTCCTCCACTGGAATGTAATTACACAGAGAATAGAATAAAAAAAATAAAAAAAATAAAAATCATTAAAAAAGTATATGGAAATGTATAGCACATTTATACATATAGAAACGTCTGTTATCCTTTTTTTCTGATTGTACTCTCGTATTGTCCGTCTCTTGCGTCCCTGAGATCCGATGACGATGCCGATGCTGATGCCGATGCTGCTGCTAAGTTTCGAAAAGGAGCACACAAAAAAATTCATCCCGCTGTTGGCTGTGCGCTGCTCCTGCTGCTCCTGCCGCTGCAGTAAGAGGAAAAGGAGAAAAATGAAACCGTAAAGGAATGTCTTCACAACCACCTTCCGCACCACTTGGACGACGACGACGTGATGTACATACATACAGCACAGTAAGAGAAAAGCAGATTGGGTTCTTGCGCGGGCAGGCAGAAGGACTTCCACTCAGTGCTCCACAATGACGACCATTTCAAATGGTCCGTCCCCAACTTTTCTATGTGTTTGCTATACCGTTGCTATCTTCTTATTTATTTATTTTTATTTTTGTATAATTTTTTTTTGCATTTTTTTTTTCCTTTCCAATCATGTAGTTGTAAAGTTTACCTTTTAATGGGTATACGAGTACCTATGGTTATATTTGTTCACCTGCAAGGACACTTGTATGGAGTACTTGTACTCGTACTGATACACCAACCGCGGACCTCTAGCGCGCGCTATTTAACGGTTTGTTTCAAGAGATATACAAGAAGATATACACTCACACAAAGAGGCGGCATTTTAGGTCCTTCCTTTTTTTTTTTGATAATTTTTCTCGAATTTCTCCGGCGTGTATCCTTCATCCACCGCCACTACCACCCACTACATCCCATTCGATTCTTCTTCTAATTTTCCGCTTGAAGATGACTTGCAAGAGTATTTTATTCCTCGGATGCCTTTTTGTGGCCTTTTTTTCGGTTTTTTTTTTTTTTTTGTTGTTCCTCCTTACCGGGGACGTAAAAATGAAGGACTTGCCATCTTCATGGTGTGTGTTTGGGTTCTGTATACCAGTGAGTTGATAAAATGAGATTTTTCAACCGTTTTACTATGCATATAGTTTAAAATTGGATTTTGATATAGAAGGACAATGTCTCGTAGATGTTATGGACGAGAAGGCGACACACAACGACAGCGCAGCCAAAGAAGGAGGAGGAGATGTCGGACGGTATAGAAATCATTTAAATAAAATAACCAAGCGGATTGGAAAACTTTTTATCCCCTCAATATTGGAGGTGGAACGAACCAAAAAAAAATAAAATTAAAGCGAAAAGTTGTTTTCACATTTGAAAAGGATATCCCATGAGCTGGAAGGAGAACAAGAGACAGATTTCATTTCGATTTTTGTTTGTGGAGTTTTTTATGGATTTGAATTAAATTGATGGTTTATCACTTGGAACTGAAACCGGTGTCGTAAGGCGGGAATAAATTCGATAAGGAATTTATCGATTCAAGGACGATGAGAAGGAAGAGCGCCGCAGTATTATGGTGGTAAGGTATGGAGCTCGTTTGGACGTAAGCCAATGAAATTGTCCTTTTGTCAGTTATAGCTATTTTCAGCGATTTTCTTGTGAATATTAATTTTACGTCTTTCCTTTTGATAATTTGCAAGTGTGCAAGGGGGTACAGAGACACGCCCTAACAGTTCAAGTCAATTAAAACAACGAATTCCAAAAAAATTGTCAAACAAACTAACGAATGCCCCTTAAATTCATATTTTAAATTGGCTACCCATCAAAATAACGAGTTGAGTGAGCTTCTCTTTAAATAAAAAATGTACATATTCCTTTAATTCGATAAATATTTAAACTAACGAATAACTGAGCACAACAAGTTTCTTACATATAACTACCGAGTGATTTGTTCTTATGAATTTATCTTTCAACAACAATTGAATTGTTTTCCATTCGCTCAGTTAACGTATCACTCGGCATACATTTAAATACAACTAGCGAGTAATAGTAAATAAAACAAACTAGCGTATAATTGAAGTCAACTAGTTTCTTACATAACTACCTAGTGATATATTTGTAATATAAGGTCAAAAAGTTTCTCTCACATAACTATTCCGAGTGATTTACTCGTTAATATCGAATGAATTTATCGTTGAACAACAATTTAATTATTTTTCATTCACATAATCTAAACAAATATAACTAACGAATAATAATAACGAGAATGATTTTTGCTACCTTGTTTATGAAATAAGTGTTTGAATAATTTTCTATTAACTGCGCAATTTTTCAGGAATTTTTAATTCATACAAAGTAACGATAATTTTTCTTTGAAATAACACTATGGAATGATTTTTCAAACAACAAGCGAATGATTTTCCATTTACATAGTCGATGAATAATATTTTTATTCGAATGAAACAAAATAGAGAATCCATTTTAAATCAAAAAATAACTAACGAATAATAATTAAAAAAATAATAATTTGGTAGAAGTTAGTAAATGAGGTGTATGACCAATAAATTGTTAAAAGAAACTAAAAGCAATACATTTCCATTAAAAAAGTATCGAGTGATTTACCGTTCATATAGATACCAAATGATTTTACAATGGGCTTTCAAAGAGTACTGGGTTACTCTTTCTGCTCGAATAATATTTTTTTTTATTAAAATTCGCTTCGATTTTGTTCAAGTCGCTTTCTTAGATCCCACTAGAGGTCACTTCTAACGATTGTAAGGAACGCCCTTTTCTTCATCTTTTAAACGTATTTCTCTCTTGACGATTAATTGCACTTTCAAAACTTCTATATGAATTTTATGAGAAGAATCAATCTAGCGGTAAAGTTGGAGACTCAACCGTAATGTGAATATTTTATGCTGGTTGAGTCTCTATTTTTTAAACTCATAAAAGTTCCATTAAGCTCATCGAAAAATTGAACAATAGATGTGTAAGGTCGTGAGACCTGGTCACCAGTCTCAGTTGAGCCCAGAAACTCAAGCCCGAAAGTCTTTGACGCCAATTCGTTTTTTAAGTATTCTCAGAGTGGTTTTGGACTGTATTTTAAGGCGTTTTTCTGGGTCGTTTTTGGAGCATAGGAGTTTTCGGGGCTTATTTTTGCTGCTTTTTTTGAGCCAATATTTCGGGTATCTTCGAGTCGTTTCCTTGGGCGATATTCATTGCATTCTTCGGATCTTTTTCAGGATTTTTCATTGTGAGTCTTGGAGCAATTTTTTGGACACATTTTTGTAGGCAGTAGAGGAATTTTTCTGGGTGTTTCTTGAAGCGTTTTCCTGGGAGTTCCTTGATCGAGTTTTTTTGGGGTAATATTTATGGTATCATCGAGTCATTTTCGAGGTATTTCTTGGGTGTGTTATTTGGTACGTTTTTGAGCGTTTTTTCTGCAGCGGTTTTCAGCTGTTCTTGGGCAGTATTTTAAGCCATTTGTTTGTGGGTTTCTTGAAACGTTTTCCTGGGGGTTATTTGGCAGACTTTTTAAGGGGTGTTTTAGAGGCAATATATTTAATATTTTATATTAACTCCATAAAACTGTGAATGTTGCGACCAGAAATTTGTACATTGTGTCAATGAGAATCACATTGATTGTAGAAAAATATGCGGGCATCATTCAAGTTCTCATTCTTACTAAAATTTCGCAAAATTCACTATAAGAGCAAGCTTACAACTACACGCACTCATTCAACCACTAAAAATATCAATTTACTCAGCAACGATTAGCCCCCAAAATTTTTAACTTCGGACAACGGCCCATTTTGCCTGAAGACCAATTATAATTACAAATAAATATTGTTAATCAAAACATTGTAAATCCGTTATTGTTGGTTGCTAATGTCAAGTTAAAGTTGACAATTAGTTAATGTAAAATTATACTTTCTATCCACCAATAATTTTCTTTGTTTTAGTTTATTTGTAACATTTTTGGTCCTTCGAGACGGATATGAACCAGCTATCTATGGATCTACAGTCCACAAAACCTATTGTCACGACAAATAACAATTAGATCCAATTAGTTGGCATTCCAATAGTCAAAAGTCTCACATTTTTCGTCAATTCAAGACTTCATGTATACTGTACATCTATTAAGATAACCTTTCCAAGTCGGATACACAATGGAAACCAATTGAAACCACCTCCTTTCACAGCCTTCATTATACGCAAAGAGCCCCCAAACCATATAACTAACTCGAAAATTGTGCAATTTTATTAATCGTGTCAGTTCAGACAAAACTTGCCTCCCTTGATGCGAGTTTATTTAATAAAAATGAACCTCCATCATACATTCTATACACTGTCTGACACAATTATTAACCTCTCGACACTGTGTGCGAGTCGTGAGTTCTCCACCGCCACCCCCAGCTTTGGCAGCAGCTTTTCCCGCAAAATCCGATTATAGGAAAATGTCCACTCGATGGAGAGAAAAAATTTCGCACAAAAAGTCTAAAAAAAAGGTCATAAAGGCTACTTAAGTGGTGTAAAATTACCACATGCGAATGACAGATTGCTTCGTTTACAATGTCCTCACGTCGCACACGCACACTTGCAGACACATCATAAATTTAAATGTAAATTACAGTGAATTCACAGAAACAACTCTTCACAGAAGTTGACCTATGCCCTACATCTTGTTGGCCATCGTTACCGTGGTCCTTCGATATATGGAGATGGGGTTAAAAAAAAAATAATTAAAGGTAATTTTAAGCCCATTTGTTTGAAATCCATTACAATCCGTTGGCGGTTTTTTCTTCTTTTTTTTTTGTTACTACCCCAAACCAAAGCATCACACAGATTCGCCATCATCGTCCACAAGACTCTTTGACAAGGGTGCGGCGGCTGGTCGGTGGCGACTGCTGGTCGTGGTCACCGCATGAAAAAAACTCATGTCAAAGAAGACTAAAGTGTGGAAAAGAGTTTGGAAAACCGACGAGAAAACTCCCTCCAAAAAAAAGAGATGTGCCTGGTAAAACAAAAAATAGAAATAAATAAAAATCGTATACAGTTTGTGTATACCCTTTTCAATTTGGTTAGATACGCTGTGACTTTCACCCGAGGATAATAGAAAACAGGAAAGAAAAAAATACAACTCTCAGCAACAGGATTTCAGATGGTTGTCGTTGGCGCTGTATGTCGTCCGTCGTGTAGCGGTGGTGTTGGACACTCGAGAAGACAGCATCATTTATTTCCCATGACATCCATATATATACACACGTGGATGAGTTGACCAGAGAAACCGACAAAACGAACATCATGGCAAAATTGTATCCATTTAAATGGACATATTCAAGCCGGGGCTGGCACGATTTTTTTGTTTGTACTTTCCTCAGTCGAGATATACCTATACACGTACTCCCTTGACGGTTTGGTGTATCCTTGTTAGTATTCCGCAGTACTCGGTGGTAACCGCAATGAGGACATTCATTTTTATTCAATTAGTTTGGGGTTTTTTTGTTGTTGCTGTTTGTTGTTGTTGTTGTTTCTGTTTCATATATAGAGAGGTATAGGACTAGGAAGTACTAAGTGTCTTCTGGGAGAAGTTTGCTTTGGCAGTTAATCTGCAAGTTTGCGGTGAATCGAGAACAGCCATACCTACTGTATGAGTGGTTGACACGTAAACAGATCCACGCAATGGATGCACAATATTAGTGTCCACTTAGTGACAAGCTGTGATTAGGTGGAAGGAAGTTTTTGACAATGTCTACTGTCAATCAAACATTTTCTAGGACTACCTATATTTTCATAGAGGGACTTTTACCTGAATGAAAATCAGTCTTAATCCTTGAAGACCATCCAAGGGTATAATTGAGATTTACATTTGAGTCGATAGGCAGTCAGTTTAGTCGCCTTTCGGTCAGAATGTGGGAATCAAATTGTTGTATGAGTGACCTTTCGAAACGCAATCGCTTAGAGCTCACCCTCAGACAATTCATCCATGGACAACTGATACTAATAGTACAACTCATCTACACGGTAGATTTGACCAAACTGCATTACTACCAATTTACTTTTATACAACAAGCGAGCGCAGTGATTCACTAGGCGATGCACCGGTTCAACCCCCAAAAATTAAAAAAAATTAATACCCAAAGTATGTAGTTCCTCGCTTTTCGTTGCACGGCCACTTGTAAACGTCTGAGAAACACCCTAAAGTAGATCCTTAACTTTTCGAATTCGTCACCAAAATTTAGTTCTATTCCATTCACATATTAATGCTACAACTCATCTAGACGGGAGATTTGAGTTTTAGGCCAACCGAATTGCAAAGCTTTACTGCCAATCTCCTTATAGAACAAGTGGGAACAGTGGCGGCATTAATGGCTTACTAAGCAATTTGTTCCCGGTTCAACCCCCAAAAATTAAAAAAAGAGCACCCAAAGTGCTCCATTATTGTTGCCCGGCTACTTTGAAACGTCTGAGAAACACCCGAGAGTTGAATAGAGAGAAAAGAAGAGGGAAAAAAGAAATGTATTGTCTATAAAAGCATTCAAGCAAAAGTTCCTCTCGATTTGAAATGCGTAACGAAAAGTGAAACATTAAAGCGTCGCTCGACAAGAGACTGCCTGAGAGCGAAGTATATTGAGATCAAAGAAGAGGAGCTATAATCCGCAACACCCGAGAGTTCCAAGCCTTAACTCTTGGAATTCAGCATAAAAATGCAACCCAAGCAAGACACGAAAAAGACGACTATTCAACACACATCTGGCAGCAAAAAAGTTCGAAAGCACCATCACTATCTACACATGCTCGCGTAAAAATAAAGCGTCAAAAAAAATCCAATAACATTCAATCACACTTGAGGTGGTACACAAATCTGATTAACACCTCATTGCAGGCGGTTTTTAATCAAATTTTGCGAAAAACGCTTTTGGTCTAAGCGACAGACGTGAAACGTCACCGAGACGTCACACAAACAAAAATAAAAATCTCAGCAAAGCCACCATATAGGTACTATAGCAGGATGTATGCTCGTTCCAATTTGGTGTTGTTTTTGTTATATTTTTTTTATTCATAAAAAGGACGAATCCCAGTGTGCAAGAACGAAAGAAACGAGTGTTACAGGCAACCTGTCATTTGTTACTTTTTATTAGCGCCTTCTAGCAGATCCTTTTAGTATTTGTTTCTGTTTTTAATTTTTATGGAAAATTATTTTACCCTCAAGGATTTTTTTTTTGCATGATATTTATCATTTAACGAGATGATACCCATGTGCAAAGGGATATCCTTTTCTCGATTAACATGCGTATGTGTGTGTGTGGGGGTGGGTGTGTGTTTTTTTTTATATAAATACAAATTCTATAATTTCGAAGGTTGAATAAAAATTCTTACTCCTTGAAACGATTTTAATGGAAAATTATAAAAAAAAATGTATGTTAGACGAAATAATCTCTATACATTGTCGGAACCCCATTCGAGTCATTCAGCATCCTGCTGCCAGCCAGCCAGCGCCACTGGCACTGTTGTTGCGTAAAATTTAATACACACATATGAATTTTTATGCGTTTAATTCCGCCCGAAAGAATAACATCAGGGGGTTGGTTGCAAAAGAGGAAGCGCAAAAAAAATGGAAATAATAAAGGAATCCCCTCCAGGACCGGGATTAATGTGTGACAGGATATTTTTGGGGATAGATTTACTTATTTTTTATTAATATTATTATTTTTTACTCTCTAAAATCAAGTTATCCTTGACAGAGATGCGTCCCAAATAGGAGAGAGAGTGAACTTTTTCTTATACTCGTTGATACCTACACCTATGTCATGGATATTAACGCCAAATGGGAAAAGTTTTTTTTTTCTCTTTGCCATATCGGGTTTTAGTCATTCAGAGGAATGGTTTGTAGATGGGGATGCATCACCTATTGTTTTAACTTTGCTTATCGGAGGTAGTTTTTTCGCTCAATGTTGTGTGATTAAAAGTAAAACAGGCGACGACGACGACGACAAGAGATGGTAAAATTTGCCACCATATGGGTGGGTGACAATACTCAAGGACCAGTAAAACAGTTTTGGGACTATTATTCTGTGCCCATGGGATATTTTTGCAAATAAAATTTTAAGGTAAAGCCGCACTCATGTGTCTGGGATGAAGCGTCACGCTCTCGCGTGATATAATTTTATTTCGAATTAAGTAAGAAATTTGAGGGCTATACAAGTGGTAATTGAAAATCGTAACGAAAAGTGAAACATCATAGTGTCGCTCGACTAGAGCCTGCCTGGGAGTGGAAAAATAATAGGGTATTGAAAGTAGGTCACTTCATTGTTTGCCTTGCCTTTCTTAAACAGTTTTCTTGGCAAAAGATTGCTGTGCGACGAGTACAAGCATTCAAATGCGTTTCACTTTTCGTTACGCTCCTATTTTCGTACATCCCAAGCGATATACAAAATTGTTTACTAGCTATGGCTACTACAAGACATAACTGATGAACTATTTCTACTGCATAAAGGCGGTTGATCACTTATATAGTCGTAGTTTGCTCCCTAAAATTGGCTTGGGCTCTGAGACATGTACGATTTGTGGTCTAATTTAAAAAATACCAAAGCGACAATTGCGGTAATATTCTTGAAAGCTAGCCTATTGCGAATGTAGATTACTCTAGATCAAGGATTCCAAAGAACGGACCATCTTAAGAAACGAATCTTGTATTTAAAGCATCCAAAAAACCACATCCACCTTGACTATGTCAAACCACAATTTCACACCAACCGACCTCCAACTTGTCAAAACCGCTTAATCCGAATTTATTTGCATGCTAATTTTCGCCATTCCATTTAATTTATGTACTTTTTCAAATTCCCACGGCTATCCCCTTGTGGATTCGCAATTTTTTTTTACATTCTCATTGCATATGTCAGGAGAAAAAAAAAATCCGTGGCTGCTTGTCCTTTTTTTTTCAATTGAAACAAATTTAACTTCATCCTAGTAAAATGTACTTCTCTTTCTGTGTATCCCACAAGCAGTACATGTACCAGAATGGACACAAAACCGCATGATCCCAATAAAGTCTAGGGAGAGAGCGAACAAGCAGAAAAAAATTATACTGCAGATGGCGTTAAAAAAAGCACTACACAAGCCAATCCCACGGGTAGCTCTCTAGAATTAGGATTTCGTTTTGGATACCGCACGAAGAAGGAGTGTAAAAAAAATTCAACTCTTCTCCTTCCCGATACACATAAAACGCACACACATCCTTTGGGGCAAAATTAAGTGAAAAACATTTTGTTTTCTCGGTTTGCAGAGGAGTCAGTTGTTTTTCTGCTTTTTATCCCCCCATTTGGTTTTTTTTTTTTCAGCTTCTTTTTTTTCTGCACTCCTGACCATGTTTTTGAGGGCGAAATTTACTTATACACAACCAGCCGCTGATAATAAATTTAATTTCAAACATACCGTAGAGAGATTTGTTCACCCTTTGGGAGAAATTATTCCTACAAAAAAAAAAAAAAGGTCCACGACGATGTTAATCACTGTTTTGACCAAATCTGTGATATTTGTGGCTCTGTGGCGTCAAGTTTTGTTTCTTTTTCTGTAAAAGAGTCGAGGTTTTAATTTCATTATCTGCTTGGTTATAATAATGACATCACGCATAGGTATACTCGTAAGTGGCAATTTAAACAAAAATCATTGCCCAAAGGTCCTTGCATAACGAGAAATCGGATTATTGCGCTTCGTGTCATAGAAATATGTACACATTATTAAACCGCTTTTGAATAAATTTATCGAATGCGTAATTGATTATGCAACTGCCGTGTAATTTAGTTCGATCCGTCTATGGTTTTAATATAGAAAGGCGGGATTGTCGAAAATCGGACAATAGAATGGATTAGGTGCGGGTAAATTCAAATTGCTGGTGTGTCGCCCACTCACTGTCTATGGATAGATGTTTATTTATTTAAATCGATTTTGTTTGGTGTTCAAGAGGTTGTAGTTACTATACGCTCAGTATTCTGGCGAAAATTTTCAGTGACATTTTTAGTCATTCAACAAAGTTCCAATGTTACAGGCATTGTAAGACGTAACTTATGTGTTACAAAAATGTTTACGGATAGTGCAGCAAGGCCATAAGTAGTCATCGCTTTTATTTCTGAAGTGAAAACATTTTAAATATCCCTTGGAATGTTTAAAAATAAAAGCGTAACGAAAAGTGAAACGCATTCAAACCCTCGTACCCGTCGTACAGCAATCTTTTGCCAAGAAAACTATTCAACAAAAACAAGGCAAACAATCAAGAGAGTATCTTTCAATACCCAGAATGATTTCATTCTCAGGCAGGCTCTAGTAGGGCGACTCTATACTGTTTAATTTTTGGTTGCGTTTTTTAATTACATGTAGGCCACAATTTTCTTATTTAATTTAATTTAATTCGGAATAAAATTGTATCTCAACTTCATTGGTCTTAATATGCTTTCACTCGCAGTCAGGCTCTAGTAGAGTGACGCTATAACGTTTCACTTTTCGTTACGATTTTTAATTACAGTATCCGACTACCCATGGAGACAAATTTTCGGCCATTTTGAGCCGACAATTTTCTTATTTAATTCGGAATAAAATGGTAGCTGCTTTCCATTGGTTTCAATCTGCTTTCACTGTCAGGCAGAGTCTAGTAGATCGACGCTATAATGTTTCACTTTTCATAACGCTTTTCAATTACAAATTCAAAGTCATGGCTTCTTTCCATTGGTTTCAATCTACTTTCACTCTCAGGCAGAGTCTAGCAGATTGACGCTATAATAAAATAAATAAAATTGTAAAATTATTAGTACTAAAATCTCTTCAAACAAGCAAACTCAACCCCGTCATCGTGCAAATTCTACCTCCTGATAAATCTACTGTTCATTTCCCAGTAGATAAACGACAAAACCTCAAATTACTATATATTTTTTTGTGACTAATGTAACTCATCTTCTTAGCTGTGGTGTCCCTCTAACGAAAAAAAAAAATACATAATAAACTCTCCTCCTGGTGGCCTGCTTAGGATAGATACAATTTAAACTTAGAAAAGTGTATATATTTCTCGCCACGAAATAATGAATTAACTTCATATAAGCCAAGTCCTTTTCATCCCCACACAAAATAAAAAAAAAATATTAAATAAATTTATATGCGAGTCCCTGGCAAGATTAAAAAAAATATATACACACTCATATAGTTATGTACACTACACAGGTCCTTATAAAAAAAAAATTGCGAAGCCAACGAACGACTTAAGTCCACGTCCTGTGTGCAGAGGAGTGGTACATGGAATCTGCACATCCAGAAAATTTGCGAGGAACGACCAAGGAATTATAACAAAGAATATAAAATGGATTTTACCCAACGACACGTCGACGATGGGGATGGGGAGCATTATAAGGATAAGGACTAAGTGAACACACACATACACACAAAGACATGGATTTAAATACTTTTTCTGTCTTTCGTTCATTTTTCTTTTTTCTCATTGCGATTCTGTCCTTTTGTATAATTTGGTTATTTTTTTTGCCACCAGACCAGCAAGCAGGAAAGACGTAGAAATCTAAAGATAAAGATGTAGAAGCAGAACGAAAGACGAAAAAGGTGGATTATTAAAGTCCACTTTATCCCAATGTAACTTTGTTCTTGGCATCCTCATAAAGGAGCCATTTTCTTTCTTTCCTGCTTTTTTTTCTCGACTCCCCCAAGAAACAAAAGATAAAGAAGCAAACCAACTCACAAGGATATGTTTTTCCCTGCATTCAGCTACGATAAGGATTATAATTCAAATAAACTGCTAGCGTTTTTTTTTGTTGTTTGTTTTTATTTTTATTTTCTTTTTAACTCGATTAAAAATTCTCGTACATGTAAGTTGAACGAGAAGAAAAAAACAAAAGCAACACACACACGAGTAATAAATGTAAGTTAAGGACAAAACTGAGTCCTGGGGAGATGTCGGAACGGGCTTTACAAGAAGCATTAGACTATTATTTTTCTTCTTACAGGCGGCGAAGAAAAAGTATTTCACTTCTCCCCGAGTAGGTGGTATAGTCCTTTCATCTTAAGCAGGACGTGGTAAGCACAAAGCACACACATGTAGCAACATGTGTGCTGTTTATGGCGTTGGTATGTGTGTGTTTCCCAAAGCGCTATTGTACAGTTAGCTGACGATGAAATATTGCATTCGAAGCATACTTTTTCTTCTAATTTTCTTGGGTGGTGGTAAGACCAGAAGACTTATTCCGGAAGACAAATGTGTGTTCTTTTGTTCTCTGTGGGGTTTTTCATTATTTTCAGTAATTTTTTTTTTTTTTTTTGGTTCTTCCTTGAAGAAATGTTTTTTAATGACCTTGCATTCTTTGCCCGGATATATACTATAATGGAGTTGGAGTATAGGTATACTGTGGGATTAGAATGTGTGCGAGAATATTTTTATTAGATGTGAGTCATGGGAGTATGTTAAAACAACACCTTGTTCTTTGTTAGTCCTGTATCCTGATTGAAATTCGCAACTTTTCTTTCAAGAAAAAACTACTGAATATAGTGAACGTGAAAACAAGTAAAAATTTGCGCAAAAGTTCTTCTACAGAAGCCCCAAACATTTCGTCATAAGTTGAAAACGGCATGGCTATAGATATAGCTCGTTTTTGATCATAAGGTACAACCAAAGGCGCAGCTTAGTCTTATTCAGTAGCAATTCTTCCTCTAAGCAGCAGAAGTTAGAGAGTGAAAAATTTATAATTACAATCCGTTTCTATAAAAACACTTTGAGCAAGACTAACCCACTGATGTCTTTCAGGCTAGCTCGAGTAAAACTAACCCATCGATCCCTATGTCTTTCGAAAAGACCCCTCATTCTGAAGCAATCTCTCTTAAGACTAGCTCGAGCAAGACTAACCCATCGATCTCTATGCCTTTCGAAGAGACCCTCCATTCTGAAGCAATTTTCGCTTAAGACTATGTTGAGGGTTGAGTATTTTTTTTTTTAAATACTATAGATTTCGGTTTCTCAGTGACTACCTTCTGGACCTGTTGCGACAACTATTTAACGATCGCCTTGTGCATCCTCTTACAGCCTAAAAATGCAAAAATCCCAGTTGGGCCTATTTTAGTGGACTACTGCTTGACGTCTGTAGGATCTTTAGGAAACGTGCGTTATTTGCCGGAGGACCCTCAACTTGACCCTTCATCTTCTACTAATGAATGAATTAAATTTGGAAGCCAGGTCACCAAGTTGTATGTTTTTAGCATTTATTGAAAATGATAAGACGGCATTTTGCAAGCAACTTTCTGCATCGCCCAAAGGCAGGCCCAGTCTACTGTGATAAGCTCACACCCTATAAAACCTAACCTAACCTAACCTAAATTCAGGTAAAGCTAGAGCGCTCTTTGTGGAACTTTCAAAACGAAAATAACAGTTCGACATCTACCCGGAGGCTAAATTCCTGCATCTGTTAACCAGCTCAAGAAATAAATGACAAAGGGTTAATGTGAAAAAGCGCAGTGGCTCAATGGACTACTGACCAAGGGGTCTCTTCTTCTTCTTTTTCTTTGTCGGAGGTTGCTACAATCCTATGCACACAGTTACTGATCCATTGTACTGCCAAGCAGACATCTTACTTTGCTATACTTAGTTTTCCCACAAAGAAGGAACTTTAGTGATGAAGAGCTTAGATGTTCGGCACTCACCACGTCAGACCCAAGGATCCGCCACCTGATGCCAATTCAGTCTCATTTTCGATCCCCGAAAAACCCAAACTACACCTGAGGAACTCCCGAGAGTCTGACAAACATCCGAGTGAATAACTTTTCTGAGAAAGTTTCTTAAATTCAGCATCAAATTGTTGGTCCCCTCCTACTATCTACAAACGAAATCTGAATAAAAATCTAAATCCAGCAACCATCGACTTGTAACAAAATATTTTAGACCCATTTCAGAATTTTTCGAGTTGGCCCCTCTTTTAAGGGACAAAGAAGAATGTCAAAAGGGGCATGCCCCTACAAATTGAGGGCACTCTGGAAACAGACCTTTTGGAAATACCAGCACAAGAACCGGTGGTCAAATTGAACACAGACAGAGATGTTTGAAAATATTTGGGAATTTATTTTAAAAAAAAATTTATTTGACCTCCCTTGACGGGAGACAATGGCTTCGAAAGGAATTTCCTTTAAAAAGAAACATATATTTCCAGCTTATTTTTGGTCTTTTAGAAGTTCATAGTGGTTGGAATGGGAAACCCCAATGCGGTTCTTCGTCAGTTCATCGACTTCTTCTGTGTGCATCTTTCTACATTGTTTTTGGTCTATCTAGGGGCCGTTTGATGCTTATTGGGTCTGCCTTGGAAAACATTTTTTTTCTTGCATTGGAGCAAACATTTTCCTTGTGATTTGTCCTTAAAGATAGCGTTGAAAGACAGAGGAACTTTAGCTACAACCCGACATCTTTGTAATCATCGTTCTGTATCCTATCAATAGGTCCAACTTGAGACAAAGAAGCTGTTCCGGTGTCTCTGTTTGAAGCATCTTGCATTCAGACTGGACCTTCGTCTAAACCCCTGACTCTGTCACCATTGTGAGTCACGAAAATACATCCCACCCCCCAGAAAGTCCTCAACACTGCATATCATTAAGGCTCCTTACAATCAATTCAGCTTGCTTCAGCATTAGCCATCTTCTTTCCGCCATCCATGTCTGACTTCCATTAACGACAGGAATCCACCCTCTGTCGCGTCGTCGCCGTCGCTGTGTCGCTCCCGCCATTACAATATTCTTATTGGACTTTTTTTTTTTTTAATGGAGTTTAGCATCCTTTCCCAAGGAGACGTCGTCATCGTCGCTTCAGTTGTTCAGGTTATTTATTAAAAAAAAATCCTCATCATCATCTGCATGCACATTGTGTGTGTGTATAGTATAGCATCTCTCAAGTCTCAATCAAAAACAGAAAATGTCTAAAGATTCAGAAGAAAATCCAGCAAGAACGATGAGGATGAACACGAGTAAGAAAAAAGAAAAGAAAAAAAAAATAATTTTAAGTAGAATTTCAAGGAAATAAACAATTGCTGGCCTCTCGTTGTATATTTCCATCGCCCACTACAAGAATTCTACTGTACATATACACAATTACATTCACAGTTCATAAGTACTTATGGGAAATCGGGCGCTGTCGCGTCGTCGTTTCTTTTCTTTTTCGGTGGTGTTACTTACCATTACCACACCAGCCCAGAGGCTAGTCCAAATCATTATCAACATCATCGCACAGAGTCAGTGTCGGAATCGTAGTTGGAGTCGGAGTCGGAGTCAGAGAGTCGTCCTCGTTGTGTGCTGTAATAGTCATCTGCCAGCCAGCCAGCGAGCCAACCAACCAACCAACCACCACCGACCGGCGTCGTCGTCGTCGTCCTGTTAACCAACCATAAGGATTCTCACAGAAATATAGCCAACCGTGGGCGAATTTTTTTCCTTATTCCTTCTGTGTGTACTAGTGCCGTTTTTGTTCATTATTCCGCAGCTATTGCTTCCATTCCACTCCACGTCCTCGTCATTGTCGTTGTCGTGTCCTCGTAGTCCTTCTTTCGTTTTTCTTCCAACAAACACTCTTGCAAACGGGCACACCATCACAACCGAGAAGAAAAAGTTATATGTACAATTTTTTTCCCTATAAATATATCCTTGTTCTCAATTGTAATGAACCATCCTTGGGTGAGTTTTTGCTTTTTTTTTCTTCTTCTTATAGCTGGGGATATATTTTTTTCGCTATATTTTCCGTTGATCCACAAGGGGAAGGAAGGATAATGACAAGAACAAAAAAAAATTAAACACGTTCAGGTATGCTTCTCCCCAAACTATATCTTCATCCCTTATGTGTATATGCAGAGGAGACTTCAACTCAACTTCTCCCCAATGTCCTGTTTTGTACCCTTTTTCTTAGATCCTGGTGTTTTTTTTTGTGTGTCCTTTCTCCCCATAGCTCATATAAAATTCTGACAACGCACACACACATTTCGTGTTTGGTTCGGTCCTCTCCATTTTTTCTTTCCTTACTTTTTTGTTCTATGCTTGATTTTTTTTTTCAACGATAAGGATATCACCGAAGGGCTGTTATTTTTTTCCAGAATCTAACTTCTTGCAATGTGGAGAGAGAACAACACACGTAATTACCACCCCCAACCCGTCTTGCTGTCCGTCTGACGACGACGCCACCACGAGGAAAAATGCTTTTCTTTTCTTGACTTTTATATTCCTATAAGGAAGGATATTTTTACACAGGTTGTTATGGGGGGTCCAGTGGTTGGGGATAGGGAGATACATTTTCTATACACACATCAGAGTACAGTCAGGAAAAGTGTAGAAAAAAAAAATAGAAGGGGCTATGCGGCTACATTTATACTATACTTACGCCGCGCCATGTCGAAGAAGAAGGAAGTCCGCCTGACGTTCCTTTTTTTTTTCTTCCCTATTATCCTCGTGCTGTGCATGACACATTTTCATGCATAAAAATTAAGCAGACTTTTCAAATATGGCAAAAGAAAAACCCCAAGAATAAGAAAACGTGTGTGTAAATGGGGTGAAAATGCGCGTCGTCAATATTCCTTCCTTTAATTTTGTGAAGGGATTTTTTTTCTTTTTCTTTGCTCCTTCCATTGGGATGGAAATAAAGGTGTTGTTAAAGTCAAAAGAAATATAATTGCTTTGTACGTATGTATGTGTAGGTGTGAGTAGCCTGCAAAAATTTAAATTATGGATTTTCAGCAGAAAAGTTATCGCGAAGGTATATGCGTGCGGTGTGATTAAAAAAATTTTTCATTTTTTTATTTTGTTTGTTGTTGCGAGGACGAGAGAAAAGTTCTAATTGCGAAAGGAAATTGTCTGACTTGGCGTTCAGAGTTTCGGTCCTTCGCTTTGGGAGGTAATTTTGATCATAACCAAGCCATTTCGATGGCTTCTTTGCATAGCCATATAACATCCTGCAAGAATAGTGGTTACCACATACCATACTAAAGTCTTATCTTAGTGAGCCCAGATGAGGACAGAAATCCAATACGTATATGTGGCTGTACAATTCTAAGGGAAATGAAAATATAGAGAGAGAAAATATTAATCCGACCGGATTCGAATGAAGTGAAGTAACCAATTCTGGCCCGCTGGGCCCCATCTCTTGACACGTAGGCTTTGGGGTCGCTATCACTACCTTACTAAAGATGGAAGGCAAAGGCACTCTCCGGTCTCAGAAATTGATTAGACAGACAACCTCCCAACGAGTGAGTTGTGGTTTTCATTCCAAAGTCGGGTAGGGACGCGGTCAAGAGAGCGAGAAAGATATCAGACCAATGAGCCTAGAATGAAGACTACACTGAGGCGACTTACTGACAAATTACAGTACGAATACCTCAACATACCTCTACTATGTTTGTCAGAGGTGGCGCAGTGGAAAAAACCTTAATTTGTGTATTTCTGGGGATCGAACCTCCTCGCACCGTAGTCCAGCACACTAACCACTGAGCCACTTTGTGGTCTGTGGTGGTAGATACTGCTTGAGAAATCTTGGATCTACGATAGACCGGAAGAAGAAGAAACAGGCTATCATAACAAGAATATGGCTTTTAAGAAGGCACGCTCTAATATACAGACCCAGAGCAGGTGCATGGTAGTGGAGACAGCTCTCGAAAAACTTCCTAAGGGCCAACTGGAATTTAATCTTTGTTCTTATACTTATCGGGCTCCCGACCCGTGTAGAGCCTCTTTCTGAGACGCTGCGCTATGGCATCCGCGATGGCTTGGTCTTTGAATCGGAGGTTCGGTCTTCTTTGTGTACTCGAACCTGGGGACTGGGATTCGAAGACCCTCTTAGCTGGAGTACCTATAATCTTTTGTAAGCAATACAAAACATGCAGATGTCACCTTACATTCATAAAGAAAATACCTTAATCATCTTTTTGGACGTAGAACCGGCTTTCAACAACGTTGTAAAGTGCGAATCTTTGCTAGATTCGAGCTGTCGCAGCTTGTTGCGGCCAAAACTCTTATTTACTGAGCTATATTCTTTCTCTTGATGTCTACGGTGACGGTACCTCGCTCTCTTTAGTCTTAAATAAATTTGTTCATTATAGTCGAAGTGTTTTATTTTGCACATTTTCCATTTCAGCGAAAACACAGCCCTACCCAGCTAAATTCGCATTCCGCTTGGCCTAGGGGCAGTCAAGGCAAAAATTTACTCTGAATTCCAATTTTAGGATAGGGATACGCGCTGAAAACGGAGCGACTACTTTTTAGTGGGATATATACACAGAGCGGGCTACAGCAAGGGAAACAATAAGCCACCTTCCAAAGGAAACGTGAAAAGATATTGCCAGAATAACAGCGTTGAGCACAGGCCAACGTCCCATGTAGTCAGACACATTTACGCCCTCTCATTGACAATTTAAGCGCCTCTCCGGGTCAAGTCAGAACTCCAGAAAAATTGTTCTTCGACTTCATTGGGAAAGTCTCCGCGAAAAATGTTTTAGAACTAACAATCTTGTTGAGTTCCACAGGTCTGTCCCTGACTCCCGTCTTCAACAAACTTCAACAACCAAGCCAAATAAGTTTGTGACACACAGTTCTACTTGGAACCGAAATACCTATACCTTCCTCACAAGCTTTCGGAAGACCAAGCGATGTACTGTAGATGGGTAGATACTGCAGATTTGCAGAGGCTATGACAGGTCAGTATCTACATATTATGAAAGTAGGGAAAGTTTGCTTATTGGCTTCGTTGTTCTGCTTTATGTTCTGGCAAAAATGAGAGCTTTAGAGAGAGCCACGAATATACGCAAAAATTAAAGCTGTCAAAGTTTGTAGGGCTACCGCAGATTTTTGTAATACCCGGCGCTTTCTTCTCATTTTTCGACGGGTCTCCTGCCATTATTAACTTTGACAGCAAGTATTAATTCAAACACAGGTTACAGTTTGTGTACAGTTTTTTGGATATTTAAAATTCAAGAGACAACTGTTAGTGAGTTTTAAACTCAATTAGCCAAGAGTAGATAATCAATATCGTCGAAAACGTCTGTTTTCGAGGAGTTCTAGCTGCGCTACAATTTCCTTTTTTAAACAACCCGCATCCTGGGTCAATCGACTCGACTATACGTACCACCAGCAAACCCATTCAAATCCAAATCCTTCTCAAAGACGGTATACACACAATTTGAAAACCTCTTCCACCCAATTTCATCCGCAAGCATCCATGATGAGAGCCTACAGCAAGCTCATCCACCTATCGCACCTATACCTACACGCAAAAGAAAGAAAGAACGGAAAAAAAATCAATACGAACGTTGATTTCGGATGCAACAAACCATCTGGGAGCTACAACGTTAGGTCATTATTCAGTGATTAGGAAGTATACCAAAACTGTCGCATCCTTTTCCGTATACCCATATACGGCCAACACGTACATGTGTATGTATACATTTTAGCATATTTACTCCTGACGTTGTTGTTGGTCTGCGACTATACGACGACACACGTTCTCGCAGTTCCATTCCATTGCGAAATCCCGAATTTCACACAGGGATCACTTATCACATCGCCAATGCTGCGGAAGAGCTATAGGTAACAGCATTACATCGTCATCGTTGGATTCTCTCACCCAAAAGAGGGAGGTGTAAGAAATTGCATTATTTACATATCCTGCGATGCTTCTGGCACGACAGCACAGCCATATAGCACATATGCACACCGAGCGCCCAAATGCGCCATACACCAAAATTTTCACCTTTCACCTCTTGAATGGCTGTACGGTCTGTGTGTGTGTGCGGTCGTCGTGCTATATGTCGTGTACACTTAAAGGATTTTTAGCCCATAGTATGAGAAGTATCCTTTTTAGCGTATGGCAAAACCATTAAACTGGCAAAAAGTGTGATAAGTTTCACGAGGTTTGTTTGTTGTGATAGTCCTTCTTTTTTGTAAGGACTTCTTTTGAGTTTCATTTATAATTTTATTTTATCAGTGTCCTTTGTCTTGGTGCACGAGTGGTGGGTGTGGGTGGGTTGGGCGCGTTGATAATTAGTAGCAAAAAGTTGACAATGGGGACAGTTTTATATATGTCGAAAATATTGGTACGCGGAATTCTCTACTCTTGAATATGACGTGTGTGGTTATAGCTTAAAATATGAATTTTTGATATAGGACAGTGGAAAGCATCTTGTGACTGCGAATGCAAACGACATAAGTGGGTCTAATGCGAGGGACAATCTGTCACTGAACTAAAGCTTTACATAATGCTGCGCATTGCATTGATTTGTCGAAAATTTTCCTCTAGGGGCCAGCATTATTCTGAGCTGTTAAATCTACACATATTGTTCTTACCGGTCAGCATCCGTCGGTAGAGCCCAAACCAATAATTTCAATTGCCACCGATTGATTTCGATGTTGAAGCTGCCATTTGAGGAACCAATCTTTGTCGTACTCTTCTGTTTGTAGGGAATTTTCGTCAATTAATTTTGTCGGTCAATTATTGTTATCTTCTATACAGGAAGAGTATACTGTGGCAGTGAACCTTTGTCAGAATGAAAACTTCTTCCATTTGCCTTCAAATTAAAGTTGATTGAACTAGTTTCTCCAGGTTTCTGTGTAAGGGGAAACAGGGAGTAGGGACTCTCAGCTTTTTAGCAGAAGAGACTCTTTTTATGAAAGAACTAAATGAATTAGTCAAAAAGCGGTTACTAATTCAATTCGCTGACTACTTCATCTTGTTTTTTATTGACGGGAGTAGCATATGAGAAAAGATTATGCGATGTTATGTCTTCATAACTTAGTTCACAGCTCAGCACGCCTATTTACTGTGGCTTGAACTAAAAACGAATTAGTTCTAAAAAAAATTGAGCGATCTTTCAAATTAAAACCAAAATGTTAGAGCTTGAATTACAAACTAGGTTCGGTTTGAATCAGTCGTTCCTTTGCTTTGTCTATTGCCTTAAGACGAATATTTTTACGTTATCAGATTTCTTTCTAGCTTGGCAATGCTAACCCACACTTTCTTATACTATTGGCTATTTTATCTCTAACTCTACTCTGCTTATGTAGATTAAGTTACATGTTACATTCTGTAACTTATCTGTTAATCCTCTGTCAGATTTCAAAATTCTAATATTCTGACACTGCTCCGGTTTTTGTTTACAACTGCACTGTCATCGCTCGACAGTCCACTATGGTCATGTTCGTTATCGCTCCACTTCTGTTTTGTTACATTTTTACATTTCTGCTACTGCTCTGTTAACTATCTGCTAAATTTTGTTCGCTACTCTTTTGTCGACTTCCCTGACAGTAATCGACTATTTTCCACTTCCGCTCTGCTAATTTTTCTGTCAAAACTCCACTTCGTCACATTTCTGTTACTAATCAGCTAACATTCTGCAACTTCTATGTTAATGTTCCGTCAGCTTTCAGCTATTGTCTGCTTCTTCTAATATTCTGTTTCTGTTTCTGACACTACTGTTGTTTTTTTTTTTTTACAAATGCTCTATCACTACTCGAATATTTTTCACATCCAGTGGTTGATGTTCGCTATAGCTCCACTTCTGCTCTTTAACATTTTTACATTTCTGTAACTGCTCTGTTGACTTTCTGCTAATCTTTCTATTGTTTTACTACTTCTTTGTTACTTTTCAATTGCAATTTATCAGTTTAAAAATGTACAGCAAGTATCGACAGACAGAAGGACAGAAGTCCGAATTTTAAATAAAATGAGCGTTCTGAGTTTGGTTACATTTCCAAGGGTCCACTCTACCCATAACCTTTTTACCCTTAGACATATTTTTATCATTATTTCAAAATCGGTAAATTTGAAAAAAAAAATCTCTATACAAAAACGACAGGATAGCCCCTCCGTTTATAGACTTTTATGTGAGACCGAATGTTTTTCTGAAATTTTTGGGTCAAATGAAATCACCGAACCGCGGAAGAAGTACCCATCACTGATGGAGTAGCTATAGCAGTAGTACCAATAATTTCTTTTTCTTACCAATTCCGTTCCAACTTCATTAGCAAAATGTGAAATTTCAAATCCCTCACAAATATCGTTTTAAAAGAGTCATAACAACAAGTCACACTCCCAATATGATTTTTTTAAGCTGCGCCGGTTGGTATTTGATAATATAAAAATTATATTCCATCCATTGTCCTGTCGCAGCAGGGATTTATCATCGATTGCAAAATGTAAATAAACCAGTTTCTCAAATAAAAGGAAAATGCAAATTACAACATCGAACAATGATAATATGGACAAAGGTCATTACACTTTACTTTCATCTGTATAATGCCGTGTGTACCGGTCAGTACCGCGGATTTTAACCTCTGAAGACTGTACCTGAACACGTGCTATAGTGTATGCATATTTTGATTATTTTTTTTTTCTGTATCCTTCTCCTCACATCAGCAGCTGGCAGGATTGTGCTGTAGAAAATCTCTACAACTGACCATTGATTTTCAGAATGGTCAGTTCCATTCCAGTTTACGTAACTGACCACACTGTAAGGGGTTTTAATACCCGAGCTGTGTATCTACAATATGAATTAGGGGTTGTTGTTATATTTGCCTAAGGGGATGAACGGTTAATTCATGTAAATAGTTATTTCATCATCTTTTATTTAAAACAGACGGATGGATGTCCAGTCCAGTGTCCGTGAGAAATGCGTATATAGTGAATCTGTTACTATAGTGATAAGTGCTGAAGGTGACGCTGATTTTGATCCCAAGTGACACAGCGGAGGATACGTGGTGGACGTGATTTTCTTCGATTATGCGTCGGAAAATTGAAAAGTAGTGGACACGCTTAATTTTTTTAATTTTATTTTTTTTACAGAAAGCGTGTGGTTATGGAACTGACCTAATTTGCTGGGATGGAGCGATTTTTCTACAGTCAAGGGAAATTGGAGGCTCACACTGAAACTTCGATTGGAGTAGGTATAGGTGGCGCTAAACATTTGTTGAAGTAGCTAGGTACAAACAAATTATTTGAAGAACGATATCATCATCAGGCTCATTTAAGTGACTTTCTGAGAATTCGAATTCTTTCGTCTTGCAGGGGTATTTCTGTTTTTCCCTTGCCAGTATGTGCACCAAGCCCGCATTCAAATATGTTTTAGTGGTACATATCAACATCTTCAGTGGCATTCCTTAAGGTTCTCTTCTAGGTATGCTACCTGACGCATATCTTAACCACAAACAACAACACCCCCGCTATTGTGCAAATCTTAAAGCAAATGAAGAACGACTATAAATGCTACAAGGTCCGTGAAAAGAGATTGAAAATACCGACGGCGACGCCAAATAAATGCTTCATGCGGAAGTTGAAAATTACAAATTCATTCCAAGGCATTCCCGGGACAAAGTGAAGATTTTTATACTGACTAAGGGGAAACGGTTGATGTCAAACATTTTATTCAGTTATTGACTTAGCGCATAATGATGTCTTAGGAGCACAGAGCTCTAGAAATACCAATGTTCGACTGGAGTACTTAAGCTCTGATTTACATGGGCAGAACGTCACTCTTGAAATTGTCATTTCAATATTTATGCTTCAAAATGGTCTTCTTAGCATGCTATCCAGGCAAGTGCTTTTATTTCCACATTTACTGCATAAAGGCATTTTTATTAAGTACTCAGATTTCACATAATTAAAGTGTAATGCCAAATGTGAATTTTCACACAAAGGAACATGTAATTTTGCTCAAAGCTATGAGGAATTCATTCAAGTAAAGACCATTTTTATTTTTTTTAACAAAATTCGCCAATTTGGTAGAGTTTCCCACTTACAGCGTTGAGTTTTCATAGGTAGGAAAGTAGATTTTTACTCAAAACTATGATAAATTGTCATAAGTCAATGTTTTTTTTTTATGCGAAATTTCGGAAAAATCAGAGTTTGCATTTTCACACGTTGAGATTTTATTCACAGTTATATGAAATGTACCATTGAATATTATAGAGATTTTAATTTTTCAAACGAAAGCGTGTGATTTTTAAATGACGGAAAGTGGAATTTTATTCACAACTATGAACAATTTATATAACTGTGGGAAAGTACAGTGATTTTTTTTTTTTTTCATAACTGTATAAATTTATTTGGAGAAACAAAGGAATTTACACACATTTATATTGTGTGCTACTTTCCACTGATTATTATTTACTTCTCATAATATTGTTGGCGACGAATTAAAGGTATGAATTCCACATTTGCGAACGTGAGATTTTTATTCACATTCTTATGAAAAAATTAGTTTTTTTTTCTACTCGATGATGGAGTAGCTTATATAGGATTTTATTTCTTTTACAAAATTTCACAAATGCCTTAGAATATTTTTAGAAATATTCACATTGTAGGAACGTGAGATTTTGCTAACAATTCTATAATAACAAATGTGAAAAACTTGTTTTATTATCGTGATTTTTTAATTTATTTTAACAAATTTTACAGATTTTTAGCTCTACGTCGGAAAGGATTTTCACAGGTTGGAATATGGGAGTTTACCCACATTAATGGTGTCTGCTATTGAAGGTTATTTTCTTTGCATATTTTGTAGGCGCATGAAAGGACTGAACTTCAGAAAAGTGAGATTGGGACATGTAGAGCGAATGGACTAGACACCAACGCTCCAGTCCTAAAAGTCTTTGATTCCAACTCGGATGGACAACGCAGTAGAGGAAGACCACACCTTAAGTGGTGCGCACAAGTGGAAGGGAACCTCAACCAACTTGGACTGCACATCTAAAGGTAGTTAACCAAAGATCGCGCTAACTGAAGAGGCGTACTTGTCGAGGCCCGTGTCTACCCCGGACTTTGAAAATGTATGAAGAATAATGTATCTTTTCTGTAACAATAAAATGCTACGATGTGTAATGGCAGACTTAAGGCTTCCAAATGGCGGAATTCAAGAATTTCTGCTGACGAAGTAGGTATGTATTTGCTGCAAAGTTGGACAGAGATGAAGAAACCAAAGGGGCTAACGAGTGAGTAGATTTTTTCACCAACCCCAACGTGTCAGTTGAAATAAGTTTTGTCAATTGCAAAAGGATTTGTACCTCGCAGAGCTTTCTTAACAATTAAAACTGAAGGAATATGTATCTGAAGGAATAAATTCCTGCGGTTAGAGCAAAATAATATTTTAGACACGCTAATTACCTACCGAACACCAAAGTTCATCTAATTGCTCAATGAATACGGTTACGGTGTTTGTAAAATTATCAATATTCCATACTGACCACTGTAGGGTTTCTCAGAATTAAAGACAATTCTCAGAAACTAAATTGTGATATTCCATGCCACCCCACATCTTTCACTCGAAACCACCCAAGACTGGATGGCCAAATTCCTTTGATTTATGTGACATAGACATAGCTATGTAGTAGATGACGATTATTCCAGTGAATTGCCCACGAGGGAGGTTAGGTGTCTTGAGGACATATTCCGAAGGTGATGGGTAACAAAGAGAAGCAAAATCTCTCAGACCTCCGGATGAGAAAATTTAAATCAGGCTACAAATTATTCTGGGAATGTGCGTATATTCTAAGACAATATATGTTAGCGGTTTCACTGCCTAAAAACGAGGTTTCGAGAAAACAAAATTTAAAACATAAGCAAAGATGAGATTGTCGAAAATTTCAATCGTTATAGGGGGACCTACGGCCTTAGCCAATTCGATATGTGACTGAAGGTACCTTTCATTCGAACCGTATAAAGATCGCCTACTGCGGAGATGGACTATCCTCAGAGGTTTGCGCTAAAGCAGGAAATTCTTACCAAGCCTCCTTGAAAACAGATGTGGAAGTGCTGAAGATGAAATACTTGCTAAGAAAGAACTATAGTGGGAATGACGTCTGAATCGAACTGCATCCGTTAGCGAGCAATATGTCACTGACTTCAGTCGATTTAACATGGAAAACAACGAAAAAATTCCCAAGGCCGAATGACCGCATCCGTAAATGACCATATTAAAGTCAAAACTACTCGGCAGGTACCTACTGCTCGATCTACGACTTTAGAGTAGCACGAGTTATTTACCACAACATTAGACAATTAAAACAATTCCATATATGATTGATTTGAATTTTTACGGTCGTCCCTCTTATAGTCTTTCACTAGCAACTGAATTCTTTCCCAACCATCACAAAAACAAACAAAAATAAAATCTCACTAAAACAATTGTTAAACTATTTTGCATAGCAAAAAAAAATCCCACTTTTTCTCAAAATGCCGACGGTATTTCGATGGAAGAAAAATTCACCCCTAAATCGATGGAACCGCCAAACAACCCTTTCTCGCGTATATACAACTGGTTCCTACACCAGCTAGAGTCACGCATTCTATTAACCGAAAGATGTCGTATTTCTTCAAATTTTAACCCCTAAAATTCTTGGTCCTTGCAAATAAAATCCTTCACAAAATTTTCACTATAGTTAAAAATGTAATTTATTCCTTTTTTTCAACCCACTGTTTCTTGTTCCAATTGGAATTTGATTCAATTTAAAATTTTTTTTTCACTAAACTATAACACTTGAAAATATCCTTGTTAGTTAATAGAATTTTTTTTCTGTAATTTAATTTTTTTTTGTTAAAAATTGCAATAAATCACTGCAGCTCGCTTTGTGTAAATTATTTCAAATGCGAGTTTTTCCGAAATTCGATTTTGACTGCAAAACGAAAGGAACTCTCTGTATGGTTTAAGCCTATGTGTGTCGTCTTTTTTTGTGTATTTTATTTAGTACGTCTTCTTAATATGTGTGATGTGTAAGGAAATGTGAAATGTCGAAGGAGAATCAGGACGAGAGAAACGAAGAAGAAAATTGTCTTCTTTTCATTTTCATACATACGAATGGGTTTAGCAGCGAAAGGGTAATGATAACTACACATATTGGCTGTTGTGCCCCCCCATTGTACTGGTGCTCAGCATGTATGCATATTGTGGGTGGTTGGGATTATTTTTCGTGTTTATTTTCCGCCGTACTTTCGCTTCTCAAATAAGGGAGAGGCGTGTGTCGAAAAAAGCCAAATTTTGTGAATGAATGTAGGTACCCCAATTTTCGACAAGAGGATTGCTCTCTCTCTTTGGGGGTAGTATAGCCTGTATAGGTATGTGAGAAGTGGTTATGGATATGATTTACAGGCTTACAACATCAAATCGTTGTCATGTCCTCCATATGTAGAAAAAGAAATAGAAAACATACGAAACGAAATTGAAGAAATGAAGGTACTCAACTCAGCTCAGTTTTGGTATCTGGCTCTCTGCATTCCTGTTCTCTTGTGTTCTCTTGAGAGTAGGACAGGAGGATATTTTTTTCAACCTGGTAGTGCTAGATGTGTATTGAGATTGAGAGACAAGAGTCGGTATTCAAATTTCACTCACGTAAAAATGAGTTGGACTTTGAGTGGAAGAGAAAATTTCCCTTTATACCCGCGAGTTGATGTGTGGTGTCTCTTAAGGAAGGCAATTCCATTTCTCTAAGGGTTAAAAAAAAGGATGATTCTTCAACAGAAAAAATGTTCTGCGATGCGGTAAGGAATTCTGTTAATTCACAGGCGGAATGTGGAAGATTTTCAAATGTCTGTTACAGTACATTGCGTTTAGGAAGAGTTGGAAAAAAAGCCAGTGGTGTTTTCAGCTGCGAGTAGATGGATGGATTTTACTTTTTAAATTTGATAGTAAAAGATATTCACCCCTATTCCTGTTGGAGTTTGTCGTATACGACTTATGTTCTCACCAAATTATGTGTTCACCAACTTTTCAATTCATTTGTCTCAAAAATGTTACAAAAATCGATTAAAAAACGAAGTGAAATACGAGTCGTTTACGACAAACGCCAACGGGAATAGGGGTGATTATTCTTTTAAGGGCATTCTAAGCACTGCGACTCGAATTCCGATGCAAGTGATGTAGAAACTATGATAGTATTGTTGCTATCGACTATAGTCACAAGCGAACACCGTAACCACTACACCATGGCCATTGAAAGTTACGAAATTTCCCTTTAAAGTCGATTTAATTTCTTGACGATTGATATACTGGGTGGTCCATTGCCCTGGATCAGTGGTTAGTCGTTAGTGTAACCTTTCGAAGAACAAAATCGAGTTTTTTCACCAATTACAGACCCTTTGTTTTGGGACAACAAATTACAGGAATAATAAGACTCTGTTGGGACAAGCCAGAACGGGGAAAAAAAACGAGGCATGATGGACCAGCTTCGTACTGGTGCAACTACAGAAGCATGGTCCATATGTACCTATTTTGAGAACTTCTAGCTCTTTTAGTAGTGAGAGGCGCCCGGTTCGACCCCCAGAAATAGTCGAACCTTTGAAAAATAAAGTTTATCAACCAGTTTAATACTGGTGCAACTGAAGAGGATTGTTGTACCTATTTTGGGAACTTTTAGCTCTTTTAGTAGTGGGAGGCACCCGGTTCGACCCCCAGAAATAGTCGAACCTTTGAAAAATAAAGTCTATCAGCCAGTTTAATTCTGGTGCAACTGCAGAGGATTGTTTCATAAGCATTTACCCAATTTTAAAACTATTAGTTAACTTGATAGTGCAACTACAAAGGTTTGTTTCAAATATCTGTACCTAATTTCAGAACTTTTAGCTCAATTGGTAGTGAGAGGTTTCCGGTTCTACCCCCAAAAATGGAAAATGTCTACTTTACGTCAAAGTTCTGATAAATATCCAATGAATATATTTTATTTTTGTATTGAAAAAAAATAAAACGCATATGTACCCGCGCAGGGCTGGCCTTAACGATCTAAGCGCCCCGTCCGAGTCATGCACTTGGCGCCCTTTTTTATTTCAATAAAATTTAAAACAAGTAAAGTTTGATCATTTGATACCCTCCACTACATACAAGCGCAAAATGCTTTCCGTGTGAGTCAGTATAATGTACTCGCATGGATATAATATTGGTTTTGCATGGGAGGCACCAGAACTACTTGACTTGACCGACATAGCCAATTTTTAAAACCAACCTGACCACGCTAAATGATGTCCTCTCACAAATTTGCATTCCCCTTAGTCGATTCGTTTGGACGCTATCGTGTTTTCAACAGACAGACAGACGGGCATTGCTAAATCGATTCAGAATGTGATCCTGATTCAGTTTTATGGGGGTCTCCGGTGACTTCTTCTTGACGTTACAAATGTATAATTGCAAAGAGAATACACCTTTCTATGGAGGGAACAACAATATTTTTTTCCAATTTTGTTCCATATTTATTATTGAATTAATAGAAAGGTGTGTCAGTTAGTCAGGAGACATTTAGGGCCAGTTTCAAATGTGCCAGATAAAGCTTCGGATAGCTTTCTTGCCAGCAAATTCTCTGATAAGACTGTGTAGGTTTTCTGCAATTTGATTTGATTCGATTCGATTTCAGCCAACTGACATTCCAATTTTCGATTTCTATAGGGATTTGTATTTTGTTCATTTCTCCCACATTCTCAGTTTCGATTTTACCGAGATGAATGTCAAATTTTATTCTCGTGAAAATTTGTGGTCACAATTGAGCTCTATTTAAAAATATAAGTTCTATTGCTTTTGCATAAACATAAATCGAAAGCTATGTTGCTCAATTTTATCACAAAATGTACATAAAATATATAGAATTAAACAGGAAACGCAATTTTTCCCCGAAACTTACAATGCGAGAAGTTCATTCGAGTGAAAGTTTTGAATTCGAGGAATACCTACTCGATTCTATCGAATCCCAGAATAATCGTGCATAGGTGTTGCCTGATTGTCTTCGAAATAGTATTGGAGATCTAAAATTTCATTGCACAACAAATCTCCGTCAATATCAGATTTAAAGTTGATCGTTAACTTTTCTTGCAGCTCAGAACAATGTCGCATGAATTCTGCTTTATTTTGATTTTTTTATGTTTAACAAGAAATTCCACGCGTCAGAAAAATCTTGCATCTGCTGAAATCTTTCCTTCATTGATATAGGTAGGGTGTCCAAAAAGCATTAAAAAAATCGACTTCGAACTTTTTTTTTTATCAGTTTTATCATCAACAGCCTCTTCACCCGGTCTACGTTTAATACTTCTTAATCGCGCTACTGGTTTGAAAAATGCTAACTTAGGAAAAAAAAGAATTATTGGGAATTCCCCCAAAAAAAACATCGCAAGCGCTCCGGAAGTGTTGCCCATTTTTCTAAGTTTATTCACTCTACAGGGACTTCTCTGATCACAAAACTTTTTAAACTAGACTATTAGGGAGGAATACGACAATACAAGCAACACAATAACAGTCCGTGATAGATAAATTATGAGTAGGTACTTATACTCACTTCAAGATAAAACTTAATACACTGGATTTAGGGCCAGTTTCAAGACTAGCTGATAAAGTTTTGGATAGCCTATCCGGAATTTATATGTCAGATAAACTTCTCCGGACGGAGCGATCCATGCTTCGGTGGTTTGGTCATGTTAAACGCATGTCCCCAACCAGGATCCCACGACGTGCTATGGAATCCTTACCATCAGGCAGGCGTCCTCTAGGTAGACCAAGGATGAGGTGGTTAGATCAAGTCCATAATCTCCCCTATATACCCGTATGGGGATTGCCCTTGATGATTTAGAGTCGATGGCGGAGAATCGAGAGCTATGGAGGGTATGTGAGCAACCTACACCCTCGACCCATTGAAAATGAATGAAATTAATAAATATCTGACATATGGTAGTATACCATCTGACATATTAAGTATCGGATAGTCTATCAGCAGGTTGAAGTGACTGTTAAAGCCCCTATCCGGAAGATAAACAAAATATTTATTTGAAGTGGCTGGAAAAAATATAGTTTCAGAGTCAGAAGTGTCCTATCATTTATTTGAAATCTTAGACGACGAATTTGATTAATATTACATCCAAATTACACGGACCCGTAGCAACAGAGTATTTTAAAAAGTATTTAGAAATCCTCGACGATGAAGAGGACCCACTTAATGGATAAGAGGGCCATCGCAAATGAATGAATGAATGAATTTGTCCATGCTAAATTACCAAAAATAGAACAACACAATTCACTTAAAAATGGATAAACGATAAAAAAACATCATTACCATTCCTATCAAATAATTAGTACCTGATAAATTTGTCTACCGGATAGTTTATCAGAGACTTTGACGATGAAACAGAAAAAGAATATCAGAAACTTTTATCTGGTGTATAGCGTTATGTGTCGGCTAACTATTCGAAACTTTATCCGGAACATTTGAAACTGGCCCTTAGTTTTTACATCGCTAGAGATACGTATTCAAATTAAGTGAAGTTAAGTTGTCGTGCGTACGCTTCAGCGCCGTCCAGGTGCCGGCGCCCCCGGGCGACCGCCCCGGCCACCCACCCCTAAAGCCGGCACTGTACCCACGAGTGGTTGAGAAAAATTATTCCTAGGGTACAAAATGGACCTGTTGTGATGTCAATACATACTCGTGTTTACTAGTTTCTTTATGAAAGAAATTATTTCAGAGTACAACATGGACCTGTTGTGCCTTTTACTCGTATTTTTTTTATTGTGTTATCGAATTTTGAGGACTTAATGCATTTCGCTAGTTATAACAATGAAACAGCAAGATCGCAAAATGCAACCACGAAAAATTTTAAAGGTGCTCTGCCATTATGATCATAGACAAATTCTGTCCTGTATTTTATTTTCTTTCTACGTGATGACACTTAAAATGTGATGAGTCCGGAATTTTGTCCGAATCCGAGTGATGATGAATGATTTTTTGAAGCCATTTACCATTTGTTTAAATATTTTAATAAAGTACCTAACATTCAACCAATCAGAGGTAAACATTTTTTGTACTCAGTTGACAATAGTGAGTCAGTAAATTTTGATTTGGAAATAGTTTAAATAGCTTGCCAAGCAAAAATTATATTATTAGAAATACGCCTATTCCTTGATAGACACCAAAGTCCAACAGACAATAGGCCTACAAAATTCCACTGAAATCATTCCTAAACCAACATTCACATGAGTCGCGAATGAGTAGTCCTTGGTGTAGATACTTAACTTACAGCCCTAAAATTCTTTTGACAACTCAAAATCGAATATATTTAATGAACTTTTGGGTTTGGTTAGATTCAAGAGGGTATGGGAATTTTCATACAACATTGGGCGCCGTAATGGGACCCCCTCCCAACTTTTTGCGAACTGTATTCAAAATTCACACTAGGAATCCATCAGAAAAAAAAACCTCAAACTTATTCTTAAAATACATTTCTGTGGCATTTAAACTCATGCTAAGAGTCCTTTAATGTTACCAAAAACGCATTATTTACATTCTAACAATTCGCCTGTTATCCTGACAAAAATTCTAACGACAATATTCAAATGGTGATGGTAAAGTTGGAATGATTGGAATAAACCCGATTCCAATTAGAAATCCAAGAGCGTCTTCTTTAGGCGCCATCTGTAGGCAGTATTAAGATTTTTTTTTTATTTACTCGAGTTCAAAACCATCTTTCGATCTTTATTAGCATATACGTAAACCATATAAATTCGAATTTAATTTGATTTAGTTTTCATAGATTGCAACCAGATTGTAAGTTTGTAACTTTAAGTAGCGACATCTGTTGAGATTTTTGCTTAAGGCAAGTGAATTCAAATATGATTTCATTGACAGTTAATTTTTAAATTTTATTTTTATTTAAACGAGTGAATTCTATGACTATTTTAATATCTCTTTTTATACTCTAGATACACTGATGTAGTATGACCGATTGATGCACTACCTTACAAAGAAGAGTGTATTTCTATAGCAAATGCGGTAGTTTTTCATTTATCCACCGATTTATAGACTAAATGCACTAGATTTAAGTTAAAGTCTATGGAGTTCGAAAACATGGTCGATAGAAAAATTATTTCTTTAAGATCCTTTCAGCTCCAAAGTTCCAATGAAAAAATCGATCACCTTTTGAAGGCATTGTTTGGTTTAAAGTCGTCTTCGATAAAGTGCACTTAGACCTTAGGGGTGGATAGATAGATAGATATATTGAAGATATAATTTATTTCTATAAGCTTATTTCCAATCTGTCGGCTTGAAAGGCAGGCTTAAAGTTGCTGTTGCTGCTCGCAGATTCAACGACAACGAGCTGGGAAATAGGTATTTCGCTTCAAAATTTGCACAAGGTTTCGCACAATCATCAACATCATCGACGATCGCTCCCACATAATAGCGGGAGTTGCGACCAACGCGACAACGACAACGAGCTGACTTGCATCAAACACTACAGTGCAAGCGCTAGCACAAGAACCATCAACGACGGTTCGGACCGAAAAAGACAACGAAAACTTGAAGATAGACTTCCCGTTGCCATTTGATGACATCAAGAGCATTGGCGAGTAAGAAGTGTTTGTTGCGTACGGCCGCGACGATAGCGAGCAAACCAGAGTCCAAGTCAACTTTTCATCGCGAACGGATGTTACATTGTATTCTTTTGCACAATTTTCAATAAAGCAGATCTTACCTGAAAGGAATTGTTTTTTTTTTCGTTTTTAATTCCCGCTAAATTGATCATTAAAATTTGCAGCTAAAAATATAGCCGAAACAGTCGTCTTCGAGGAAGTGCTCTTAGGCTTTGGGAGGGCTTACACCATAGTCAGATATGTACAGTACATACTTGGGAGGTTCGTACTTACGTGTCTATAGTTGGAAATGACGTTCAGTGCTTTAGAACGGATAAGTCAGACCCAAAGGAACTTGTGTCGTCAGTGATTTAAGTTATATGAAAATTTAATTCTACATTCGAACCATCCCTATACCATCCGCTGAGAGAAAGGAAGCTGTCGCATTGAAGAGGACAATATTCGAAAAAAGCATGCTCTACCTTCTTCTTTTAGTTTAAGAATGACAAATAAAACCAAACAAGCTTCGGACGAATGAAAAAAGCGCAATGAGGGGTCCGTTTTTAAGGACTTGGCTTTGGCTTTAGGATAAAAACCTAGAGACAAGAAAAATTAAAAGGTATCTTCACTGACGGCTTAGGGTTCTACATACTTTTGCTTAGAGCGCTTGTGTCCATACATGTACACGAAGCTCTATTTAAGGGGTATCGTATAGGTGGATGGACAATTGTTGGTGTTCAGGTTCACTTCTTCACAATATGGAAAATAAAATACAAATGTCTTTCCTGGACTAATATTTTAAACGGATAATGGACTGCTTTGGCTTTATTGCTTGCTAGGACTCTAATGATAAAACGTTGTCTTTTAAGATGGACATTGTGCATCGAAGAAGGTATCAATTACTTTCCATAGACATTTCTTTTCTTTACATGTGTATCTACATTTATATAGAAGGCATTTATGAAGATAAATACAAAAGACAAAGAAGAGTTTTTGACAACCAAACACATCTACTATCTGAGGTCTAAACACCATCGATAAATAGCCCTACCTACAAGTTTTCTCAGCTCGACATAATTTTTTGATTAGGGTAAGCCCCTTAGACAGATACCTATAGCCAAGTCCTCAAACCTCACCATACCAACCACTACCGCATACACCTATCTAAGACAAAGCGTAATCGGACCCAATTCCTCAGCAATAAACTTTTGATCTCCATCGACAAAACACATAAGGACTTTTCTCCTCAATTATACTTTAAAACCTGCCAAACGATACTTAAGACAAGACCACTCGACATGTTTCTTTCCACTGTTTTGCTCGCCGGAGAAATGGAAACCCAATCCAACTAGTCCTGCCGCAAGGAGTTCTGTTCCTTAGAACATGTCGGCGGTATACACAAAGTCCTCATTACGAGAAAATAACTGAATTATAGATCACAAGAGTACAGTACCAGCACTGTACCACAATATACAACGAGTATCCTGCCATTATAGAAAAGAAACGATCCCCCAAACTCCATTATATCCTTTATACTCATTATTTCATTATAAGTACGAACAAGGAGGGCAGACAACTATACCCACACCAAATAGATGATAACCGACTCCATCCTCTAAAAAATAAAAAAAATTTGAACCAAGCCACAAAACAAATACAAGAACAACTGTAACGATGCAAAAAAGGCAAAAAAAAAAAAAAGAAAAAAAAATGTATCCTTATCTTAGAGATAGGTTACCGCCAACCAACCCAAACGAGGATGGCAATGCCAACCAACATTCAAGCTGTAAAACTACCAGCACAAGAAGAAGAAGACGAAGAAAATGAAGAATCAAATGTACAAACACTAAAAAAGGATCCACATAGCATACACATAGCCATAGCACAGCGGATCCTTATTTTACCCAACCAAACATCTTCAACCCACACACAAGGACACCGCACCAGTTCTGGTCCTGGGGTGAAATTTTCAAAAAACAAAGCAAAAAAAAAAACTCAAAAATTTCAAAAAAGAAGACAGCACCATAAAAATATACTAACCCAAACGAACACCCCCATCCCGCAGAGGGATAAGAAGATATAGAGTATGTACACAAAAAAGGATGAAAAATAATTCGCACCAGTACAGGCGGCAACAACAAAGGCGCAAGGAATCCAACCAACTTAAAGACGAGAAAAGAAGCAAGCAAGGAAAAGAAACTGACAGCAGCCAGCGCAGTGCTGTAGACTAAGAGGGAAAAAGGATCCCACAACCAGACAGCAGCAACATCCAACATCTATAATACATCTCGAATGAAAAAATGAGAAGGGCTGTAATATAAGAATGGGCGGAGCTAGGATTCGGAGGGAATTTTTTTTCCATATTCCTTTCGTTTCGTAAGTTAAGTAAATGCGAGGAGCGATGATGCGTCTGAATGTGTGTTGGTGTGTGTGTGTGTGTGTATTCAGAACTTGTCGCTATAGAACAGGATGTGTGCTGGGATAGATACGCGTGGCTGTATGTGTGTGTGTATAAAAGGAGACGCTGAATCCGCAGAACAAATCCAACCGAGAGGGTGGAAAATCCTTCTTTTTTTTTTTTGTTTTTAATTTTTCTCCACTACAATCGTGAGTGCGATGATGGCGATGGCGAGGTACTTTTTTTTCACCGAAAAGGTCCTATTTAAAGATTTTGGAAACCAGCCCTGCACAGTGTCACTGTCACCAATAACCAGAGGCCACCGAGTTGTGGTAATTATCTACATATTATACATCCATCCAAAGGAATTAAACATTTTTTTTTAATTTAAAATTATTTTTTTTGTTGGACTCGCAACCAATGGAGGGAAGCCGATGTATGTAAGCAAAGCACACATGCATAGAGCGAGGAATCATAATTACTGTTGAGTAGTATTCCACCTCTGTAGATGGCATCCTTTACGGGATGGTTAATTAAAAAATATATAAGTAGTTAGGTAGTACCTACTGCGAGAGGATTAAGTTGGGAATAACTCATATGGGGCGACTGTGACTGTGGTCATTGACAGTTGCATATACCTATGCTAAGTTGGTGACGTTATGTTCATCTATATCATATGTCATCGTTATCACTCATCATCATCAGTTTAGGTAATGCAAGCCGCACTTTTGGTTATGACTGAAGAGCAGAGAATTTGATTGCAAAGGAACATTTTTTTCTGAAGAAAAGAACGCAAAGTGATTCGACTTGTCGAGAATATAGCTTCAAAGAGAGTCTTTTGGTGGCGAATTTTTCTATATGTCTTCCTTAAAACACTTCATTTTGAAACATTTCCAACATTTGTCAGTGGAAACTTTTTTTGAAAAACGTCCGATAAAACTCGAAACGTATGGTTTTGAAATTTGGAACGAAACAGATGACTTTGGATACGTGTCTCAAAATTGCTCGATTTCGAACTTTAAAAACAGTTGAACAATTCTGTTTTCAAAAACCTTTTTGAAGACATAATGCTACTTATAATAAGTAGCACTTTGAGTTGGTCGTAAGGTCTGTTGAAAGGGGCTGGGTACGTTTGATTGCAATCCAAAAAGCCCGTTTTCAAAAAGCCCTATTACAAAAGCCCGTAAATCAAATGCCTGTAAAAAAAAAAACGTAAAACAAAAGAACGTTACCTGCCTGTTGTAACTGTAGGATTTGGAACGACTGCGAAGTTGAGTATATGAAAAACGACTTTTCTTCAACAACATTTTTAATTTTTTGATTGTTTAGAAAAATTTACCTTAAAAAATGAAAATTTTTGAAAATTTTCATCTACGGTACAGGATTTTATTTTATGGTCAACTTCGAAATGCTGTGTTTGCATTTACAGGTTTCTGTGAATACGGTCTTAAGTTTTACGGTCAAACGTATATCGCTTCGCGTTGAAAGACATGGCAATACGATCGACAGTCACAACAGAACCTTAAGGCCGTTTCAACATGAATGGCCTGCTCAAGCTATGAATTTAGAGCTCGATAGGATAATAGGAAAAAGGAAGGCAATTGTGAGCCCGTTTCTGAAATTCTTCAAATGACTTTGCTAATTGCCGCAGTGACGACCAATTTAAGCTCTGCAAATACAACCGAAGGTAGGAAGACTGCAGCAAAGGATTTTCAATGCAGAACCGCATAAGCTACCCCCTTGGTGTTTAAAATAAGTCTGATGGTTCTATTACCGTTCAGTCAAATCTGAAATCTCTCCTCTACAATTGAGCATGATTGTTAAGCCTTAAAAGATTAAGAACCATGTAGGAGGGCGGTCCAATTGGTTATCCTACATTTTCGAATATTGAAAATGATGATAGAAACAGCTATTGCTACAATTTGCTTGAGGTACGAAGACCGTAATGGATATCCATAGATAAGTGATGAAAATGTTTCCCAAGTTTGGGATGTGTTTTGAGAGGGACTGAAAGAGACTAGGGGCAAAAAATTTAAAGATAAATCTTCATTGGCGGACTTAGGGGTCTTGATTTTGTCGAAGTCGTACGCGGCAGATTCGTGCACAATTGATGGTGTTCAGGTTCGCTTTCTGACAAAGGGAAAATTAAAATAGAAATGTCTTTTCAGGTTGATAATTCAAAATTGAGAATGGACTGCTAGAATCAAGTTGTCAAAAATCAACACTTGTAAATCTGATGATAATGGATCAGTGGTGTTGTTCAAAAGAGCCATGGGTTAAAACCATCAAAATCCCAACTAACCTAAGCTTTCTTAAGGTCAAATCATGTAAAAATTTGAAAGGCATTGGCTTCTCTATAAGGTGTCGATAAAGCTTCTAGAAGAAACACATTCTCTATCGAAGTCTGGACTTTTTAGATCGATCGAAAATATGGGCAAGAAATTTTATAGAGGTAAATAATTCACTGGTGCCCACCAGTATCTGGGAATCGTTCAGAAATACATTTTCTTGGCACAAATTCAAAAGGGGCGCAGTTGGGACTCTAATTGGTTATGATAGCGACGCCATTGCTTTTAAACAAACCTTTTAAGAAATTAGAGCTTCGACAAATGTTCTACTTTTACCGAGAGTTTTTGAAAGCTTTTTATAAAGACTGAAAAGGGACTGCGGCTAAGTCTAATCGCAGCTGAAATGTTAGTTGGGATAGCCCCATAAATCCATCTATAGAGTTTGTTTAAAAATTGTTGATGTTTTCTCATTAATGGCCCAAATTCTGACGTCGGTAATGCTTTGTAAAAACCTTTTGACAGAGTTGTTGTTGAGAATATAAAGCCATCCAAAGGGTTGGTTTGCTAAAAATTGTTGATGTTTTCTCATTAATGGCCCAAATTCTGACGTCTGTAATTTTTGTAAAAACCATCTGACAGTAAAAATTTAACTCAAAAGTTTGTTTGCAAACTGTTGCTGTTTTCTAAATTTTTTTTTTTATTTAGACTTTACTTATCACTAGGGAAATATTCGTTTGGTATTTAAAGCGGAGTTTGGGCGGACACAATTTTTGGTGGCATCCCAGTACGTAGACTACAGATTAGACTTGTATTTACTACAGTTCGGGGTGAACCGAGGCCTCAACTAACAAGCTTCTGCAGTCAGCCCTGTCCTTAGCTATCTACCTCCAGTTGCGCACTCCTGATCGGTTGAGGTCGCCTTCTACTTGCGCGCACCACTTAAGGCGAGGTCTTCCTCTACTGTGTTGTCCTCCGGGTTAGACTCGAAGACTCATTTGTTTCCATACAAGTCATAACCATCATAGACAACTGAGTCGCAGTTTTTTGACCAGGCCGATATCGCTCTACAGCTCCAGTTCGTCGTTGAATCTCTTTCTCTAGCGACCGAACATTTTACGAAGAATGCGCTTTAGATAGAGTCCAAGTTTCAGCACGAATGGAATGATCAAAAACTTATACAGAATCTCCTCAGTTGCTTGGGATAGGGCTCTACTATCATAGTCAGTGGCCTTCTTAGCCCAAAAGAAAAAGCGTTTGACAAGAGTTATTCTTCGTTTCATTTCTACTGAGATGTTGTTGTCAGAACTTATAGCAGAGCTGAGGTAGACAAAGTCGCTTAATACATCAAAGTTATGGCTGTCGATCGCGACATTTTTTCCGATTCTACGATGTTGGATGTCCCTTCTTGTTGACACCATATAGATACTTGGTTTTATCTCGTTAACCAATTAGATTAGTCACTAGCGGCTGCTAAAAAATTCAAGATATTTGGATTGAGTGTAGCACTGTCTTCTTTGAAACACCAGAGCCACATTATGGACGTAGCCTCATCATTAAACTGTACCGTCTCGCCTTTTTAAAGAGAAAAAACGGCTGAAAAGAACGAACGGAAAGCATGTCACGATATACCTTCGGAAGACATAAAGAATTGCCTTGAGAACCGTTTCGAAAAACCATCCTGAGAAGACAGAACACCAACAAGTAGTGAATTTATTTTACAGTTTAGCAGGTTCTTCAATGAGATTGCCTTCCCTAGTGCTCGTAAAGCCATGTATTTCGACGAAGAAAGAAGAAAGACGCAAAAAACCGAAAACACAACAGTTCTGAAGAAGACAAAGTTAAATCTTATTGCACCTTCATCTATAACCCCGACAGATGGTCGCTTTTATACGACTACTACCTTAGTGCATACTAATACTTGACATTCATTAAAGCGCCACCAACATCGCCCTCGAATCTTAGATCGAGCTGATGACAAAAATCCTCAACGACCCACAAACAAAGCCCAGATATAGAGAGACAGTATACCTACTTACAACTTGTAATGTAATTCGTTTTGCTACTAAAGCTTCCCACCCTGCACCCTCTACAAAACGTATTAACCAATTCAATTAAAAATTTTGAAATGTTCCTCAAAGGGCACAACACACAATGAAAGTGAACGTCAAAAAGACGCGGGGAAGTTGATGGAAACTCTACCAGCTATACACCCGATGTGCCAAAACTAATTTTCAATTGTATAGTAAACGCCATATTTCTTAAAATCTTATTCCCACCCCCCCCCCCCCCTGCCACTCCATCTACAACTTTGCATGCCATCCTGGCAGAGAATAATTATGAAAAAGAAAGCCATAAAAAAAACTATACTGCTTGCAGCCATTTTTGGAATATTTTTCCACCCCCATTTTGAACCGAAAAAGGAAACAAAAAAAAAATTATAGTATAACCGAAAACAACAGAATCAGAAAATACCCTCAACTTTTTTGGGAAAATTCATTATTTTCCATTCCTGTTTGGGATGGCTGCTGCTGCTGTACGTATAAAAGAATCGACGGAACAGCCAGCGGTGCGGTGGTGGTGGAAGAATTAACCCTTTCTACGAACCGTTTTTCAGCACTATTTTGCCCATACCCCCGCACAAGTGTAAGTGTATACTCTCAAGCATTCATTTCATAACTACCCTTAGCAGCACCGCAGCCCTGATGCCATTGTATAGCGGCAAAAAACGTCCCAAATAATGAAACTAAAACAGAGAAAAAAAAACACCCACCCCCTCGAAACCATGGCAGCCATGTTTCATCTACGAGAAGCCTTCATTTTGCCTTAGAAAATGTTCTCCTCACATTTTCTTCGTTCACATTTTGGGTTGGTGTTTTTTTTTTTTTATTGCGGGGGGTTTGTTGGATGGAGTTGGTTGCTTTTTGCAAATTTTGCAAAGGACCAAGTGCAGGAGATTGAGGTATGTATTAGTCGTACCCAGGTATACATATTAAAGCGTGGAAGGGCGGTCGGTGAAAATGGTGTTCGCTCTGCCGGGAAATATAAGTTTTCGCCACATCTTGTGGAACTTGTTTGAGGGGGGTTTATTTTTTGCCCTTATTTTTGGCTAATTTTTGCTATAATATATAATGTAGGTATACACACGAACGTCTTAATGTCCTTTTGCATGTGTGTTCTCGCGTAAAAGTTTCGAAAGAAACCAGGCATGACTTTTGAAATTTGAACATAATTTTCTACTTACCGAGTGATACCCATTCAGGACTATAACAGCGGCATTTCATTTCCTTGGGCGGATATTTGCTGAAAGGAAGCCGAGAAAAGTTTAAGTCGTAGGTTTTGGTAAAGGTACCGAAGGGAAAGAAAATTTGTAGAAAGAATGAGATCGATAAGAGATACAGAATCTGATGATTAGCCTGGTCTATAGATGGAAGTGGAAAAGGATACTAATAGATCTCGAACGAAGTCTGAAGGCGAGCAACTTTTAGCCCAAAATCCATTTACCGTCCAGTTCGTGACGTTTTACAACTTTAAGTTGGTAAAATGTGATTAAATCTGAATGGGATGTCCTTAATTTAAAAAGAATTCATCAAATATTTATGTCATTCTACAGTAATAAAATTGAACTGCAGTTCACAGTCACTCGTTGATTGAAATATCATATAGTCTCGGTGAAAATCGAGCAAACAGTGCGTCTAGATCAGATGTGGTGGTCGTCTACTGATGAGCCCACCCACCACATCGGGGCGAAACGCATTACTGGAGTCGAGGCCAACACAAATTGTGAACTGCATTAAGCCAGCTTAAGGTAAAGTGCGATTGCATTGAAATTTTATACCTACTTACCACCAAAGCAATGTCAATGGTTTGACTGAACTTGAGTGGATTTTCGACGATTGATGAGCATCTCTGGACGCAGCTACAATTTTCATTGAAAATTGCAAATAGAAGTGGACCCACAGGAGAACCCTATGGGACACTATTATGTGCAGTACATTATTGTTTGTAGTTATCCCCTTTTCTATATTGGACATAATCTCTCATTTTTTTCTTCTCTTTTTCCAAGATCTCCCGGGACGAAATCCCCAATGCCAAAATCTCCCAGATGCAAACTAAACCTTGCATATACACAACCTTGCACCTACTCCAAATCCTACAGGGGGGTTGCAGGTTGCATACATATCTCACTTTTTAACACCATTTTCAGGTGTCGCGGTGAATTATTAACTCCAAATCTAAAAATGGGGGATTTTCTCTTAGGGTCTTTTGGTGTAAGGGATTTCAGCACAGGGGATTTTGGAAAAGGAGATTTCATCAACAACTCGTATAATACTTAAAATATATTGAATTTATTATTGCAGTGTTATTACTACTGTAAAGTTTTTTATTATATTACGAAATTAATATAAAACTTTTTATCAAGTGGTCCAAAACAGTCAAAGTATTAGCACTGGAACTTTTTACGTTAACTGTATAAAAAAATGCCCATAGATGTTCATAGTTTGTTTAGCAACTCGTAGGTAAATCAGGCGAAAGGAGGGCCTCTGGGAAATAAGCTACAGAAGATAGCTGCCATAGCCCGTCAAAACCTTCATAGCTATTGTAGTATATTCAGAAATTTAGGAAGTTGTCCGAAAACAGAGAACAAAAATTTTGAAGTTAAAAATATTATATTGAAAAAAAGCATTCATCGATTTCAAAGCCGAAACCAATTTTATGATATCATACATCGTCAGGAGCTCTATAGGGCGATGGTCGAATTTGAAATCCCAACAAAACTGATTCAGCTGTGTTGCGTGAGTTTGTAAGTAGCTCATTCTCGAACTATTTCAAAAATACACCGGATTTCAGCAAGGAGACGCGCTAACATGCGACTTCTTCAAATTCGTACTGGAGCGGATAGAGAGTATGCTGCTGGTGTATGCGGGCGATATTGACATCATTGGTCGTTCCCAGCTTGTCGTAATAGAAGCATTGAAAAATAGCCTACATCCGTTGGCCTTGAAGTAAATGAGGACAAAACTATGTACCGCCTATAGGACAAAACGTCACTATTGATAGCAACAATTTCGACGTAGTTAAGTAAGGAGACTCCGAGTCGGAGTAAACGTGAAGAATTGCCTTAGGAAACCGCTGGTACTTCGGTTATGCAAAATAATTGGGCTCAAAACTCCCAACTCAAAGGACGAAATATATGCTCTGCAAAACCTTTCTCCTGCAAGAAGGGAGACCTAATACAGGCCTACTTTGGCAGATTTTTTATCCTGCTGTGTTCGAAGAGGGCGCATAGAGGAGAAGATATAACCGCGAACTTTATGAGCTGTTCCAAGATGTGGATCTGTGATGGAGAATAATGCTCTAGAATATTCGAATCCCAGTCTCCGGTTTGAAAAGGCAAAGAAGACCAAACCTCCGTTTCAAAGACCATGCCATCGCAGATGCCAGAGCGCTTGGTGTGGACAACTGGAAGCGGCGTGCTCGGGATTATAGGGAGTGGAAGTTTGTAGTGTTTTTGTCAGAGACTCTTCACAGGTCGGGAGCCCGATAAGTAAGTAGGTACGTTTTTTATTGAATACAAAATGTTCTGTAGTTCGAAGGGAAGGTGGTAGATGATTATTTAGAGCAACCACGGTACAATTGAGACAGGAAGTACATAATATTATTTTCTTCACAATTTAAAGTGTCCCATACACGATAGAATCAAAACTCCATCAATAGCGTGTTGCGAACAATTTCTCATGCGATTTAGTTCGAATGGACTAACTGGTTATTTCTACAACTTCTCCTCAATAGAATAGGTAGATTCAGACTTCAGAGCTTTGTTGGACAATAGGCTGTTTTCTATTTATTCATTCGTTCATTCATTTTGAAATAGTCCGCTTTTCTATTAAGTGGGTCGCGGGTGTAGGTTGCTTAAGTGGACGGTGGACCCTCCATAGCTCTCTATCCTCCGCCATCGACTCCAAATCATCAAGGGCAATGCCCATACGGGTAGACGAGAGATTATGGACTTGATCTAACCATCTCATCTTAGGTCTACCTAGAGGACGCCTGCCCGATAATACGGATTTCAAGCACGTCGTGGGATCCTTTTCTATCCCTTGACGAAATCAATTTTTACTCACACTATAAATAGAGTGTTTTTTTTTAACATGTTCAAATGCGTTCGAATCGGCAAATCCCACAGGCTGACTAGTATAAAGATGCAGTCAAGTGAGATGGAAGAACATCGACTACTCAAAAGAAAGTAAAAGAAGCGCACGAGAGCGAAAGGTTCACAAGTTGTACCAAAATATAAAAAGGACATGTCAGAGCAAAAAAAAAATCCGAAGAGAGACCTTGTAGAGATGAAGAAGGAAACTTTATAGAAAAGTCGTAGTTGACTTTGGGAATATGTTTTTTTTTTTTGTGTTTGGAGGTTTGCTGGAAGAAAAAATCGTGCAATGAATCCTAGTATAGTGGAGTCAAAGTTGGCGTTAAGAATATTTAAAAACCATTCGGCAGTCTGTATAAAATGGCGAATATGACTAAAATTCTGTTATCAGGCAGAACGAACCATTCAGTATGAGCATGGGCAATGAAAGCCAAGATGTCCGTCCGCCCGATCAAAATGAAGTGAGGATAGCAACATCCAAACTCAAGTCCAACAAGGCTGCTGGCGAGTGGAGCTATGAGCTGAGCATTCACCAACTCATCTCTAAGATTTTGGTCAGAAGAACGGCAGATCCACAAGAAAGGATACTCTATATAAGTTAGGTATACTTAGCATCAGATAGAAGATCCTCTTTTTATGACTGCAAATATTTGTCAACAGACTTATTGGCCCCTTAAAGTGGGGTTTTAAGCCCCAGTAAGTCCAAATACTTACATCATACCTACAGCAGATCCTGGAGAAAGCAAAGAAAGTGCAAATATTTACTGTCAACAAAAAGGGACCCCCAAAACATTGACAAATCGGACTGAACGTCAGAATCAACAGCTAAATGACTTTGAGGTAGCAAGGGACTTTGTTTAAACTGTTGTCAGCGAAAACGAAGAATAATTCTTGCCAACCACTGTTTCTTTTGGCAGAAAAGGCAATTGGTAGTAGAGGGGTTGGTGATGAAATCTTCTTTTCCAAAATCGCCTGTGCTGAAATCCCTTACTCCAAAAGGCCCTAAGAAAAAATGCCCATGGGGCAAAATCCCCCATTTTTAGATTTGGTGTTATTAATTCCGTCGTCGCGACACCTAAAAATGGTGTTAAAAAGTGAGGTGCATATGCAACCCCCCTGCTTGGGGTCACTGTATGATTTGGATATAAACATTAAGACATTCTTTCGGTTTCAGATACATCGCTCAGTTTAAATCCGCACTGCATCTATAGTACAGTTATCAAGAAACACTTGCATTAAACAAAAAAAAAAAAAAAAAGGATATCTATACACCTTTTTTGCATATTAAACAAATTGCTTCCAGATATAACCAACCTGGAAGGTGACTCTTATAAAGTGGCTTTCACCCCTCGCTCGGTATACGTGTGTTTTTGATCTGGGTACCTAATTTCATCCACCCCGACCACTACCAAAAGACATCACAAAACTCCTTCAAAGATCTCAAGAAGAAAATAAAATCAATTTTGCTTTCTATGGCAGAGGGATACGGAAAATAAAATTAGACAATCTCTTTCCTGGGTGGTTTTTGTCGTTTCAAAACGAAACCTTCCACACATTCTCTGGGATATATGGCGTGTGTATGAGTCTGTATTTGTATGCACCCTTTCTTTATCGCTATTCTAGACGCCCACCCGGCTCATTTCATTTCCTCAAAATTCAATCAAAAGCAAAGAGGGTGCTCTCTGCCTTCTGCCAAGTAAAATGTGAAAAGGCTCAAAGTAAGACGAACAAAAATAAGAACTTCCATAGGTGGGTATAGTGCTTTTTACTAAACGAATTTATTATATATGATTTGTTGGTGTGCTGCGATGAAAAAAGGAAGAAACGAAACGTTTTTCGTATACGTGCCGCCTGTTTAGGTATTCCAAAGAGTCGTCCTTAAAATATGGATGCTCTGCGGATGGTAGAGTTTATACCATGTGTGTCGTCCCGTTTGCACCCTTCTTGTTTTTTTCCGCGAATGAATGTGCCACCCAGTCAACAATCGTAACCACTTCTTAGGACAGGGATATAACCCAAGTAAATCCGCATACAAAAGAGTCCTCAATCTGTATATAAAACAAATGTATCTACATGCACGGAGACATACCTTATACCTATGTGTATGTAACACAAAACTCGGAACAACGACCAGAGGATTCAAAGGTATTTCGAAAATGCTTGTCTTTTAGATTTTTCCTCTTTATTTTTTGCCCGACAAGATCCTCTGGAAGGATATAAGGGTTAGAATATTTTGTGCATGGCCACAGAATCAAAAAAGAACTTCAAGAAGATACCAAAAGACTTAGTGCAAAATCTAAGGGATATGTACCCAGTACCTGGCTCGGGGGAGGTGAAAAAAAAATTGCATAAATTAAATAAACCACTTTCAGGACGAGGATGCCATCAGAGAGGGCTATGTTGGCTTTGGCCTGGGAGATGTGCTGCAATTATATAAGGGAGAGTGAAGCTCGTCTCGGTTTTTTTGTGTGCAAATATGCGTAGGCAGGTTTGCCAAATTGAATTCTATTCTTTTTGGGAAATTTTTTAATTAATTTAATTAATTTTATCCATCATTTGATATACAGACGGGCGGAGAAAGAGATACTGATATTCAAATCTAGTTAATGGATCTAAAGGAAACACGAAGAATTTACATGTGTGTAGTATGGATAGAGATACATTGTGGTTTGGCATGGCATGATGTGCTTATAGAGATTTTTTTTAATTTTTTTATTTTTCAAGACTTTGATGGAGATCTATGGGAATTTTCTTTTGTACTATCTGTAAGTTTGGGTGTATAAGTAATTAATCATGAAATTTGATATGTTATGCTCATCAGTTAGACAGTTCGAGAGATGTATAAGGAAACTCATCTATCAAAATCAGGACAGGAATCTGGTGGTGGGTAAAAATTGCAAAATTAAATTACAGCGGCTTTTAGCCTGGTTGATTAGATTAGTAGTAGAAAAGTAGAAAAGTCGCCTAAAATGCTAACAAATGTCCTTCTGAATGGCGCAGATATAAAATTATTTTCAGTGAAATTTATCAACTTTCTACTAATTCTGATCAGACTCTGCCTCTAAGACTTGTGTCGAAGTGAAAATCGCTGTCGTAGAAAATCTGTACCAAGTGCCTTAGAAATTTTAGATTTTTTCCCCTAAAGCCTAATAGATGGCTTAATACAAGCTATACGGAAAATAAGTTCTATTGTGTTTGTAACTGATGTTCTCTGTAATGCATAAACCAATTTTATTTCTGGTAATTTCCCATGAAAGGCGACGTTAATGCCAAGGTTTTTATGTATATACGGTATTTGTGTGTTTTGGTTTATGAGTTTATAGAGGCGTACAAAAAAGACATTTCAAATCCTATATCTTGAAAACCACTGCATGGATTCAGCTCAAATTTACAGATAATCTTCGGTATTGGCCTGAAAGTGTTTCTGTCAAAATTGGTAAAAAATTAACAAGGGGCGTGGCACCTCTCATACAAAAGGAGCATTCAAAAAATTGTATACTTCGAAAACCACCGAAACGATTGAGTTTAAATTTACAGACAATCTTAGGCTTAGGGTTTAAGTTAACCTTTCGCAGCATACGAGAGATTGATTCGTTAGAGCCATAGGTGGGCTGGAAGATAGAAAAAGCGGAAGCAACGAAGATTACGAGGGTTAGTGTTAAAGCAGATAGAGTTTTTAAGAGACGTGCAATCGACGGAGCCTGAGAAGAGTCGGTGAATGAAAATAGTGTCTGCTGGGTCCCTGCGTTCCTCAAGGGTATTTAGGTTAATAAGTTTGAAACGGTCAAAGAATGAATGTCGGCGAAAGAATTTAAAAAAAAAAATGCAGAAAGTTGGAAGTAAAAAATCCACAGAATGTTCAATTTCCCATAAATTTTGGGAATTCATCATTAATCTGAAATGAAGTCGCTCTATAGTGGCTGGGGTTTCCAGAGGCTTACCTCTCTCTATGTGCTCGGTATGCTGTGCGTAAATAGCTTTAAAATATGTTAACGAGGTGGGATAAGACCGTCTTTGGAGACTGTTGTGACATTGGTGGTATAATTTGGTTATGCCATGCAGATTCAAAGGGTTTGAACGAGTTTCTAAGCCGATGTAACTTTGTCTTTTGCATGTTGAAACTACTGTCCTACAAGGGGTCCTATACGGGCATCAAAATAGGTCAGTATTGACCTAAGTGCGGCACGGAGCACTGCTCACCAACCCATAAACCTCATCTACAAGGGGTGGAAGGTTCAATTGATTACAGAATCAAAAGTGTGTTTCTTTAAAGGCGCTCTAGAGATCCCTGACTAAAAAGGGAGTATATACTTATAGTAGCACATCCAAGGGTAGATGTATGAAATCGAAAATTTGTTTTTTTAGTCACTGGAGTCTAAAAATGGTTCTGCGAATAAATTTTAAGAGATTTTAAAAGTAGAAAGGTTGCAACCATCGCAATTGCGAAGTTTTGTTTATGAATGTGAATTAGGAGTACTGTCTTGAACAAATTTGCGTGAACACCTTCAATAGATCTAATCTTGGCACAGTTTAAAAAAATTTACTGTTCGGACAGGCGGACAGACATCGTAACGAAAATCTTAAATAGCTTAAAACTGGTTTGCGTATATAATTTCGAGAGTATTTCGAGAGTATTTCGAGATATTTTGTAGGTCGAAAGCGTTGTGTGTACACACAACATAAATGCTTAAAAAAATATTCGATATGGCCCGTGTGAGCGTAGGGTGCTTAGTGATTGGTGGAAGGAAACAGCGGTGTTAGGGTTTCGTTTGTTTACAAGTTCTAGTCTAGAATATTTGTATTGAATCTGAAAATGATAAAGCGCGCTTCTATTTGAGATATTCAACGAGAATTTTGATGACTTCCAAATTAGGTACTGATATGTATCGATTTTTATAAACAAACTGTCTTCAGCACACTGTTAGTTTTTTAGACGGAATTGCTCTTCCATCAAATATCCCTAGAATAGCCCTTAGTTCGTTTTTATTTTTCAACCAAGTGTGTCATTCAAGACAGAGCTACAGAAAGATCTATATAAACTTCAATAAGTTGAAAATTTCCTCTTAAAGTGCCTTTTACGTAAAAGCCTTTTGAAGGCACTCGCTTTTTGTTTGTCATTTTGTGACAATTAATTTGCATCTTCTTATACAATTCGAATTTAATTCCTTAGAGAAATTCCTTCATCTAGATCTAGTTAAATTTCCTACTCTATAGAGGGAAACTTCTTTCTGGCATAACGATTTGAAAGGGTAATTCAAATCCAACATCCTCGCCCCAACCCCAAACCTGATAAGATGTGTCTACGTGAGATGGAAAAAGGATCACCCTCACCCCTCTGCCTTCTCTATACCCAAAAAAAAAAATAAGAGGAAGAAGAAGAAGAAAAAAAAAACAACCCAAATCCATCCTCAAGACAGCAAGCAGTATAAAGACGAAGAAAAAAGCGCCGAAAACCGCGTGCGTGTGCGCGAAAATTTTTCAATAGTCACCACCTCCAAAAATAAATTTCACTTCTAGCAGAAGCCGGAGGAGCAGCACGCCATCCGAAAAAGACTCAAAGAAAGCAGGCGAATACGACAGAAAAAAAGAAGCACATTTTGTATATATATGTGGATATGGAAAACAACCTCCTTTACCCACACTCCTCCACATAGAAGGATTCATTTTCTTTGGGATTTCCACGAAGGTTATTGTTTTCTTTTTCTTTTTCTCGACGCGACAATGTCTTTGTACAAGCATGTGAATATCTCTAGATCATATAATACGTACATACGAATACGAGTACATTTCTGTAATTTTTATTTTTTTGTATTACTCTCTTCAGTAGAGCCACAGCGACGTAGTATTTCATTCTCCTTAGGGAGCAGAGTAGGTATATCTGCAGATGAAAATGGAAAATCGTTTGTGTGCGCGCCCCCATAATCTTGACGGTGTAATGGGGTGCAAATGGTGGAAGTGAGTGCGCGCACAGAGGCTACAGCTACAGCGACACCAGCTAAGAGAAAGGCGCGCACACCAACCGACGAAACCCCAAGAAAAAGAAATCCACTCCTGGTACACATGGAAAAATGTGAGCTAGCTAGATAATAAAAAGGAAAAGTACTGCTGCGAAGAAACGAAGAAAAACTCGTCCACGGAGGACGGAGGGAGAAAGAGAAATATAAGGAAAAGCTACCATCGGGCCAACCAACCAACCAACCGCATACAGCGGTGCACGCTGTACCAACGCCAATCAAATGTCTACAAGGACCCACATAGGTAGGTACCTCCACCGAAAGCAAAGAAAACGCGAGCAATTTTTCCACCACCTACACTTGGCTTTGCTTTTCTTTTGCCTTTCTTTTGGTTTCCTTTTCTTTTCTTGTCTTTTCTTTCCATTTAAAAGGAATCTCCCTCTTCGCCAGAGCCAAGGGAGAATAAGAATATCCTTCAATAAAAAACGGTTTATTGATCGAACACGTCTTCTTGCAAGGCAATCTGCTAGATAGGGATATTTCCCACGCTGCGCTGTATACCCACTGTCCTTGTTATCTATATTTTTCTCAACCCTTGACCGATGGTCAGATATCCAGATATCACGAAAAAGGGGGTTGTTTGGTTGTTCTTCGAATATTTTCACTTCCTTTCGCACAGAGGTCAAGAAGCTCACGGGAGACGACCGACCGACGATACGTCGTCCATAAAGGGGTTGGCGATGTACACACTGTCTTCGCTGCGCTGACCACTGGTCAGTGGTGGACTTCTAATGAAAAATTCTTACGCAGGCAACAATCTGTTGAATGAAACAAGACAATAGACGATAAGTACAAAACTGGTTTAATGAGGATTTTTGCCTTTGTGCATAATGCGCTCGCCTTTTGTATTCAATTTTCTTGGTCAGCATAGTGCTCGGTAGCCGATAGCAATAACTAAAAAAAATAATATCCTGGGAAAGTAAACCTGATTTCACTGTAACGGTCAGTTTTTGAAATCAAACTGGATTCGACCGGCGAATAAAATTGGAAATTTCTGAAAGAAAAGCGTCAAAAAAGCGGTCAATTTTCAAACCGGTTTCCGACGGAATTTCCTATCCATATCATGCTCAAATAGATATTTTATATTTTTAATCCATTCTTTTTTTGAAACTATTTGCAGATGTTTTTCGCTGAATTCATCCCTTATTGGAGTGGCCGGTGGATATTTTTTTTTACTCAAACCGGACCTTTTATCTGTCTATTTTGAAATTTTTTTTGAATTAAAATTCTGAAATGGGGTAAAAATTTTATTGAAATTCAGTTAAATTGCTGTGGGACAGTTGTACACGGTGTGCCATGTTTGATTGACAGAGGGTGCAACAACTGGAGTGTGATTGTTTATGGAACTTGTTCTGTATATGGCCCAGGTGAGGAATGACATTAAGGTCTAACTTAAAATAGTAGTACTCGAACTCGTATGTGACAAGCGAAATTTTTTCGATTTCGAGAGATAAAATGCGAAGTCCTCAGTTTTGAGAATGCTGTCCTGACAGATGACGCTCGATACCAAAAATGAGACATTTCACTGGTTTTGGTATTCAAATAAAAGGGACTTTGATGATTCCTAGCGTCAGAACTTGACTTAGTCGAAGGAAGGTTTTTTTTATTTAAGAAACATTTGTATCTTATAATTCTACTTCAGGTTTGACTTCACATCTTTCATCGATCGGATTGAAAAAAAAATTTCAGAGATACTAGAATACTAAAGAAGATTGATCATCTCAAATGATCTACAAATTTTGTCTGGAATTTCAATTCGAATCTTGGTCGCTGGAAATTGTTTTGAAGACAAAAAAAACCAATTGAAGACACTTTAAAAATCAACGTGTTCGCAAAACCTTCCTCAAAATGTTCGCATTTGATTCCTCTAGCGTGGAATAAATAAAATAATAATTGCCTTCACCTGCGTTTTCAAATAAAGCAAATTCTTTTCAAAAATGTATGCATTCACAAAAGCTTCCTCAAACTGTTAGCATTTGATTCTTCGGCGTGGGTTTTGCCGAATCGCGGATGATTTTTCCAGTCGCAATCGCTTTGCCGTCAACTATTTCAAACATGTATCACGCCAGGTCATCAGAAGAATAAGCTTCCTCGTGATGTTCCCATTTGATTCTTCCGCGTGGGTTTTGGCGAATCGCGGATGATTTTTGCCGCCGCAATCGCTTTGCCGTCAATTATTTCAAACATGTATCACGTCAGGTCATCAGAAGAATGAGCTTCCTCAAAATGTTCGCATTGCATTCTTCCGCCTGGTTTTTGGCGAATCAAGATGTTCGTATTTCATTCTTCCGCGTGGGTTTCGGTGAATCTCGGATGATTTTTTTAACCGCAATCAAATAATAATAATTGCCTTCACCTGCGTTTTCAAATAAAGCAAATTCTTTTCAAAAATGAATGCATTCACAAAAGCTTCCTCAAACTGTTAGCATTTGATTCTTCGGCGTGGGTTTTGCCGAATCGCGGATGATTTTTCCAGTCACAATCGCCTTGCCGTCAACTATTTCAAACATGTATCACGTCAGGTCATCAGAAGAATGAGCTTCCTCAAAATGTTCGCATTGCATTCTTCCGCCTGGTTTTTGGCGAATCAAGATGTTCGTATTTCATTCTTCCGCGTGGGTTTCGGTGAATCTCGGGTGATTTTTGCACTCGCAAACAAATAATTCCCCTCAGCTATTTCAAATATGTAAAACGTTGGCTTCTCAGATGAATGAACTTTTTAAATTTCTTACAACCAAGTCGTAAATTTTATACCAAACATAAGATACCCTGACTTCATTTTCACTTACCTCGCCTGATATTTACATAATACATATTTCCATCATCAAATAAAGTCTACAATTTAAAACTCCTCGTCAATATTTAGAAGGCACTCGGCAACATTCTTTCTTCGTTCAACTTTCATCTTGTAAGTAAATTTTTTTTTAATTTTCTGTTTGTTTCTATCCTTGTGTGTTCTCCAACCGCCCGCCGCCGCGCCCTTTTCGAAATCACTCGACATTAAGATAAAAAGAAAAAGGGATATAATCCTTCAGCCAAGCCCATTTTATATATTATAAAGCACATTTTTAGACGGGTCCCATTTCGGCACACACGTGTACCTATACCATATTCACACACAAGCACTACATTATTTAAGTTTACAATTCCATGTAATAAACGAGTGAAAACTTTTTAATGAGCAAAGGAGGGTGAAAAATAAGAAATGCATATATCAAGAGTACATATATTTGTGTGTACATCGTATATGGTATGGTGTGGTCGTATAATGTATATCTCTAACTTTATATAGGGTGTTTCGGCGGGAAGCCGTAAAAAGTGGATGGTAATTTGAATTTTTTTAATTCACTTAAGTTTATACTTTTCTATAAATTTTGTTCGTCCTGATGATGAATCCTTTGCAAATGTGTAGCGCTTCAAAATGCGATTTATTTTTATCACTTTTTTGCTATATCGACTGTGAGTCACCATTTATCGGGAATTCACCGTTAAACTTTTGCTAGAAAATGGTGACTGAAGGTGACTGGAGATAATGAAGGTGAATATACATTTTTCTGCAATAGAGACATTTTGGAGGGATCAGGTCTGAAAAATTGATCAACTCACTAGTGAATTGGCGACTCACACTCATTGAACTTTTGTAATCTCTCTAAAAGACTCTTAAATTCCCACTCACTAGCAAACAGATCCCAATAATTGACTTACTCACTAGTGAATTAGTGACTCACACTCATTGAACTTTTGTATTTTGAATTTTAGTAACGAAGCAGAATTACGATAAGTCGGAAGGGATTTTAGGATAAGATCCTTTTCTAAAGGGACATAAAACGTATGCACTTGATTTAGACTTCTCATGAAAACGACTCAAGATTTAAAATGTTTTACAAAATAATAACCTTAACATGCCATTTCTTTGGTGGCTAAATTTGAATGTCGCAGCTCCTTTGATTTAAGAGCTAAGAACCCATTCCATTTGATTTTGTTCCTATATCCAGTGGAGTCGATTTTGGCAATATCCTGACTGTTAGAAAAATCCGCCCACTTTGTCGTCCATTTTGGAGGAATTTTTGAAGGGGTTTTTGAGCTTTCCATGCAAAGAGTAATACAAACTGGTGAGAAAATTATTAAGATGCCATAATGTTGACGTCTTTTCAAGCTGCAAGCTAAAATGCAAGAAACTTTATCAAACTTGAAATAAAGGCCAAATTCGAACATGTTTCTAGCATCACTTCACTAGGACCCCTTTATCTGTGAAAATTTTAAGAGGCTGTAGCAAGGCAGTCTAGTCAACTGACAACTGTCAGCAATATACGGAACCATATCCAAAAAAAGGAGCAACAAAAATGCAATGGTTCCATAGTCCACTAATCTATTAATGGTTAATCCATTAAAAAAAATTCAATTAACTGACGACGACAGCATGCCCGCAATTTGTAAAGTGCGCAAATAAAAACTTTCCACAAAAATTCGGCGTCATAGGCGTAAAATTTTGTCAACAATCAAGTATATTTTCATAATTGAAAAATAAAAGATTTAACGACTTTGGGTGCATTTCTTTCACCAGAAAAAGGAAAGCCTGTATCTTACCAACTAATAGACTACCAAAATAGACTGCAAAATGATATGATATGCAGACAGAGTGGTAACAGATTGGTAATAGAGTGGTAACCGAGTGCAAATTTCTAAAGACGATAACCAAACTATTTCCTGCCCGCCATCAAATATAGCCCAAATTTTCTTGCTAATACTGCATTTTTAAAGCACGAATTAAATTCCTCCGCACCCACTCCACAAGAATGTATAAAAAACCTGCACATGTGTGTATACGTTTTTGGGAAAAATCTCCTTATTTTCTTGAAACTTTCCACTCGATTAACCTTCTCGAAAATATGTCATCGTGATCGAAATTAATTATGTAAAAATTCTCTTAACCAGCACACACATGGAATATTTTAAAATAAATTACTATTAACAATGAGTTTCATTTATCAAGTTGCCTCAAGTTCTCCAAAGTCTTCATCTCCATCGCATCGCCCGACCCGTTGTCGTCGCTGTCACCGTGCGTCGCCGCCGCTACTGCCGTATGCCTCTTTCATTGTTTTCCCTAAAGAAATCGCTTGTTTATTATTTTGCTCGTCTTAAAGCTTAGCCAATGCAAAAGACAAGCAAAGAGCTTAACATCCTCTCAAACCCATATCAGTTTGGTAGGGGGGGGGGGCACTTTTAGAGCCAAAGACTGCTTGGGCCGGCCTCATTCCACCCATTGCTCTCCGATGTGTCGCCTCCTAAAAAACTATAAATTTTCTCAACAACAACTTCTTGACTTTTCCCTTCGCACCAAGCCCACTATGCACAGTCCCCCCATCCTATAGCAAAGGGTTCTTATCTTAATTCCACCCTCTCGAGGCAAAAGAAAAGGATGCTGATACAACACAACACGAAGAGCATTTGAATTTTCTTCTTGCCTCAATGGGTTCTTGTATATTGGGTGTGCGTGTTTTCGGTTCTTTTCTTTTGTGGAATTAAATTCTTTGAGAATATCAGCACATTTCGTTCTCATCCCACTTGATGGTGTTGCCACTCTTAATCATATGTCAAAATTTTGTCGGTGCCGTTGTTGGGGAGGCGGGGAGCTTTCTTATAACCTTTTTTGAAACTTCCCTCATGATGATGGATACCATTTTATGAAATAAATTTGAAAATGTTCTTCTCTTCGAAATATACCGCCCATTAAAACGAGCCCCCTACCCCCTGCCCCTTATGGAAAAAAAATAAAACTCTGGCAAACAACAAAAAATACAAACGTATGAAAAATATAATATACATAGAGAAAGAACATTTCTCTAAAGATTCCGAGCTGTGGGCTGACGTTTGGTTGTTTACAGTACAGTTTCCTTTTGTGTGTATACTTTTCGAAGGGTAGAAGGATGTCTCCATTCCCTTTGTCCTCTGATGAGATTTTTATCTTTCTATATAAACGTATATTCCGAAATGGGACGCTTTCATAATTTTCTCTGCTATTTTTCATCGAAAGTGTATACAGTATGTGCACCAGTATATAAGGGTGTATACTATACACAAAGGCAAGCCATGTGGATGATGGAAAAAGGATTCGAGAAAAAGTCGTTATTCAAATAAACAAATATTTGATTTTCTTTCTTCTTTCTTGGGGGGGAAATTGCGTTTTAGTGTATATATAAGGTTGGGAGGCCAAGTCGATCGATGGCGGGACGAGAAACGAACTGACATTAGATTTTAATGGATGAGGCATTTGTTTCATTAGTTAAGGAAACCTTTCTACTTTCACTTTGAAAGGGAATAGTGCGGTTTGTAGCAGAAAAGAAATGAAAATCAGATAAGCAAAAAATAACAAGGGTTGCCAGCGAAATTCAAATGGTGTTGGTGTGGTGCCTTTGAGTCTTATTTTTATGTATACATCGATTTGATGAAGTTAGCCGTTTCCTCGAAAATGGCGACACACTGTTTGTGATGGCATTAAAGTCATCTTGGCGTTTTAAGTCGTTTACTGTCTTTTTGAATTAGTTTTTGGAACCGAAGTTGGAGTCTCAGACTCCATGGTCCGTCGCTCAAATTAGACTGAACCCAGCACACTTTTGTAGATAAATTGCGATTGACTTGTAGTAGCCATCAATTTAAGGGTACAAGACCACAGCGTGTCGCCCAACACTGACGAGGCATTCAAAGTCGATGCACGGCAAGCTGAGACACATTAATCATCCTTTTAGCAATTTATATCTCTTATTCGAGATTGTAAATGCAGCATAAGCTGCGCAAAACTCGATTGAATGACTGAAAGAAAAAGTAGCGGATCCAGTATACAACCTTGTAGGACACCACTGCAACATTTGACTGCTCAGTTTTGTCGAAATGCAGGTGAAAGCTAAATCCATACAAGCTTCAGCTAACCTCTGATATGCCTTCGGATATAGCTCTAACAAAAATAAAAATAAATAAATAGTTGACGCAACAGGCGTGTAGAATGTAGAGTTTTTATTTTTGGGACAAATGGAAGGGACATAGCGGATATAGCTTTGCCTTCGTCATTATTAGTCGAATTTTTGTTTGCAGCTAGTCAAGTTTGTTTCATTTCTTCACATGTTCCATCTATTGCTCGCTATCCTGAGTGACATCTTGAAGATCTATTTTGACTTTGTCTAAATTTATAGGCCGCCGTGACGCTGTCTTTCTTTAGACTTGGCAATTCGATGTGCCAATTTATATTTGTGCACTATTTCCTTAGGTCCGAACTGGACATGAGCCTTAACCAGCACTCCTCTTCTATTAGCGCGGTCTTTGTGTAACTGATCGCCCTACAAGTTGACCTATCCATGCAGTTCAAACTCAGCAATTAAAGAGACTGATGGGTCGATGCATTTTTTGCTCAAAATAAACGAAAGTATATGAAGACGTTCTCTTGCTTTTCCAATGATCAGGCTACGCTCGTTCTAAAGTAAGTCAAGAGTAGAGCGAGTGACGAAATAGGATTCCATGGGAGTAATCCAGCTTAAGCCAACGTTCTCTGAGTTATCAGTTTATTGTAGGCAATTATATTGTAGAACTGTAATGATGAGGCTACGCGGGTTCTTATGTAAGTTAACAATAGAGCTGGAGCCACAATAAAGAGTACAACGAAAGTCATAATCGGATTCAATGCTACTAATTCAGCTTAAGCCAGCTTAAGTTCTCTGACTTTGCACTTTATTGCAGAAGCGCAATTATTTTATAGAACTGTAATTTTGAGGCTTCGTGCGTTCTTATGTTACTCATCAAGAGTATACGGGGTAGGTGCAGAGAGAACTATAATCCAACTTGAGCCAACGTACGATTGTATCAAAATTATGAGTCACCCCTAGACAGTAAATGGGTAATTTTAGGCCTCTGACTAAATTCTAGATAAATTAGATAGATCTAAACTACTGTGGTTTTCAGAGGCAAATTCAGAGCAACTATATAGGTAGATTTCTGAACGCTTAACAGGTTCGCACATCTATCTATGTGTAAAGTTTAATTTTTGACAAAAATGCAGGACCTTTCACTGCTAACTGTCGAAAGACCCCTTTGTTTCTCGGATATTTGTGTCATTTTCAATTAAAAAAATTACGGCTTTTCATCAGACCTTATAGACCTTCCCACTCAGTAGTTTAATGTCGAATTTTCGGACACCACTTTCAAATTTTATACTCAGAAGTTCTGTGTCCCGAAACCTCTTTTGTAGTCATTCAGCATTTACTGAATATTTGAGAAATGGAGGGCCTTACAATGCTAACTGTAGGAAGATCCCTATATTCCCGAAAGTTCGTGCCATTTTTAAGTATAAAAATTACAGCCTTTCGTTAGACTATAGAGCTTCCCACTCAGTAAATAAATGCTAATTTTTCATCATTTTTAGTCATATGCAGCGTTTCCTCAAACTTTAGAAAAGGCCTAAATTTTATAAAAAATCAAGTTCCGTTAAAACGAATTCTTTTCTGGATTTAAATAATTCTCAAGCAAAATCTGCCTTCAAATCTAACATCTTCCGACATCATCTTACCATCAAGTTCTTCTACAACATTTTATACCTTCCATCTCAGTAGGGATAGAAATTTCATATTTTAATTTTACTGTACTTAATCGTGTTTGCAAGGATTCCCTTTTGAATTCTCCTTTGAATTTTTTCCCCGCAAACTCTTCTCACTTTACTCGCGCACACAAGAATAAAATCCCTAAAAATCCATGTATTTCCGAAAAAAAAAATACAGAGCCTCCCTTAATTTTTTGGATCAACGCATACAAGTCAAAGTATATAGTATATAAAATTCGGAACGTTTCTCGTTCTCACATCATTAGCACAGCAAAAACTATATATACGAGCTTGAAAATTCAACATTTCCACGTGGTATACCATCCCAATGGCAGTCGTATATGCGAGCAGTATAGTTTTTGAAAGTAATTCCAAATGTGGAAATGGAAAATGCAAAAGACGATGTGTGCTGGGCTGACGACGACGATGATGATGATGATGATGATGATGATTTTTCATTTTTAATTTAAGTTGGCTGTCTGGCAAACATCCTTCCTTGGGATTAAGGAGAGATTATCATATCGTTGTGAGGTGTAATGAAGGACTTTGGGTTATAAGTTCATATATAAGCATATATGTACCCGCCCGCCCGCACAGCACATGCGGTTCATATTTGTTTAGTGCAAAAACAAAGCGGTACAAAATGAGGTTTTCACTATATAAAGAAATTGGCAAAACTAAAATCTACGCGAGATGGAGAATGGAATAAATTTTATCTGTTTCCATATATGTATTTGAAAATTATTACCTGCCACAGGGAATATCTATTAACTGTTGGCATGACTAGTTTTTGAGCTGAATTAAGTACGTGGTGGTGTGGATTGATTTTTTACAACAAACGGGGAACACTTGGAAACGGAAAGACACAAATGAATTCTCGGAAAATGAAACCGGCCTCTTTAGCGTTGATGACAAAAGTCGCAGGGTAACTTGAATCATAAAAAGTTAAATGGAAAACATTTTCAGTACTACGAATTGTAATTTCCATGAATTTAATGTCTGCATTTTTTTACGAAAATCGGTACGCCTCCCCGACCATAGTAGTGTCTTCCAAGCAGAGGTACTGGCAGTGACAACAGCAGCACGTGAGTATGTGGTAAGGGCAATACCATACCTTCTTTATCGACAGACAGCAGGCAATAAAAGCTATAGGTCCCTGCACCAGAAATAAAATTGAATCTTGTGAAGTACTGTCGCGAAGAACTCAAGGCTCTTATGGTACACAGCACATAATGTATTGCTCTGGTGGGTTCCGGGGCATGAAGGCATTCCAAGCAATATGAAAGCAGACGAATTAGCACGACAAGGTTCGATACCTCTGTGAACACCCCGCCTTGCACAGTCAAGCTTGAAGCAGGGAGAAAAGTCAAAAGAGAGGCGAACGCTAGATGGGCCGTCTTAAGTACTTGCAATACCACAAGAATACTATAGTCGTTCTCCAATGAAACCGAGAGTATCATACGGAAGGATAGGAAATCTCTATCCACCCTCTTAGGACTTATAAGGGGGCACAATATTCTGCGGTACCACATGAAGATAATGGACTTAAAGGAAGAAGAACTTTGTAAAAGCTGCGGTGATGAGGGAGATTCTAAGGGTTGTGTCCTCACTTCCTGTATCACTGCACAGGTCTCCAACACACCAGGTATATAAACTACTAGCTAGTCACTTCTTCAACGACCTATACGAGCTTTCCAGCACATCACAATAGAGAAGATTATGAAACTTCGTCAAATCATCAGACCTGTTTGTAGCATAGTAAGCAATTTGAATATCCCTATGGGAATCACAATGGGTCAGTATTGACCTGAGTGTGGCATGGCCCACAAACCTAGCCCAACCTTTAAATTTTTTCAAAGAACGTCGCAAAAATTCGCTTAAAATGCTGGAATCCCCAAGAAAACGCGAAAAAGTTTGCGCAATGTTGAATTACGAATCGTAAATCCAGAAAAATCGAACTGATAGATCCACTGGCCGTAAACAGATTCATTCATTCATTCATTTTCAATGAATAATCACGGGCAATAAATAGATCAAGAAATGAAAAATGTTCATACGTAGGATTATTCGCACAAAAAGTGTGCGATACCTACGTATCTATGGCTACTTCTGACAGCATTTTTTAGAAGGAAATATGCGCAATAAGTAGGGATATAGATGCGTCCACATCAATCAACACAATTTGCAACATAGCACTAATAGGATACATCCAAGTAGCTTGACTGTCATAGACGTATGAGATTGACTGCGCACAAACTTGAAAAACTTAAAAAAAAACTTCACAACCTCCCTTCATAAACACAACCCAAAAGAGTATCAATTCATCGGATAATTGTCATTGTCAAAGAATTGTGCGAAAATTTTCCAAATTTTCTCATCAAAAATGATGCCCTCCCAATGTTTGCTTATTTAAAAATTTGACAATCGCTCGCTAACCGTTACCTTAATACAAAATCTAAAGAGAATAATAATCTCTTACGTACGTTTCGTGAATAAATAATTCAGCTATAATTTCTTGTCTAAGTTCACATTTTGCAGTTCATCATCTCGGCCCCCGCCTCATTGGTAATTTTCTGCGATGCCAATTGCACCATATTATTATAAATTCTCCAACGAATATACTTAATATTCGCTAAGCTCGCGTTCAAGGTGTATGTACAAAATGTTGTAGCACACATTTTCAAAACGTTTCGTTTATAATAACATTATTATTTGTCACACCCAATTATCGTAAAAAGCAGGATTGTATATGTGCACCCATTTGCTACTACTATATCCAGCCGCTGTGGCACCCTTATTACCATAACCCACTCCAGGCTTCAGGTGGTTATATAACTTTGTGCAAAACAAAAATATATTCGAAGTAAAATGTCAAAAATGTCGGCGCCATTCTTGTGAATGTTACATGGGAAGATTCTCATCACTTGACGGGATAAATAAATTTATTCGTTTCGCAGGCGCGGTTTTTGAATTGATGTGGCGCCTTGCATTTTAAGTGGAATGAGAATAGTTTGGTGTATTCTTGTATATCGAAGTTAATTGGTTATGATGGTAGATGTCGCATGGCAGGGGCAAGGCAAATTTTAAATCTCCCTTAATTTTTCAATCTCAATCTCAATTTCAATTTTAATTTTAATTTTAATTTTAATTTTAATTTCAATCTCAATCTCAATCTCAATCTTAATCTCAATATCAATCTCCATCTCTATCTCAATCTTAATCTCAATCTCAATCTTAATCTCAATCTCAATCTCAATCTTAATCTTAATCTCTATCTCTATCTCTATCTCTATCTCTATCTCTATCTCTATCTCTATCTCTATCTCTATCTCTATCTCTATCTCTATCTCTATCTCTATCTCTATCTCTATCTCTATCTCTATCTCTATCTCTATCTCTATCTCTATCTCTATCTCTATCTCTATCTCTATCTCTATCTCTATCTCTATCTCTATCTCTATCTCTATCTCTATCTCTATCTCTATCTCAATCTCTATCTCTATCTCTATCTCTATCTCTATCTCTATCTTTATCTCTATCTCTATCTCTATCTCTATCTCAATCTCAATTTCAATCTCTATCTCTATCATCTGTGGATACGCCAGGACTGTTGAATACAGCATATTTGCGCAGTTCTTAGTAAAGTTCTTGGTGTCACAAAATTTTTGGCATCTCGAGTATTGCGAAGTTTTCCCGTTCCAGCTCCAGAGAGGACCTTAAACCTAGCGAGTGTTTTATTTTTGGGCCTATTGAAAGGAACCTACAATTTTATGTGGAACCCGAACAAGTGTCGGAAATTCGCAAGAGGTGGCGCGATGTAAGTAGTAATTTGTTAAATGTATGTCTTTTCGGGGGGTCGAACCGGATGCCCCATAATTAGTCCAACCGACTAACTACTGAACCTCAACAGGGAAAGATGGATACTATTTGAAAATTGTTCTTATTTATGCCTGTCTTTTTGTCTTATTAGTGTACTGAATTAGAGATTGAGCGAGCGATATCCGGTTGAACCCCCAAAAAAATACCAAAGTACATATTATTAAGGTTAAATAAAGGAATAGTTATCAGAAACTTAACAAGTTTTCCTGTGTAGCTTGGAGAGTCTTTTTGTCTCATAAGCGTACTAAGCGAGCGATGTCCGGTTCAACCCCCAACAAAAAAATACCAAACTACATACATAGTTAAGATTAAATAAAGGAATAGTTATCAGAAGCTTGACGATTTATCCTGTGTTGCTTGGACTTGGCTGACCGACACCGGCAGGATCATGACGAATGCCACTTGGGTCCTTTTTTCCAGCGCAGACCATTCAAACATATAATGAGCTAAATGCCAAACAAATTACTTTCTAAAAGGTTCCATGCCGCGCAGGACCATGCAAACAATTCTCTTCGACGAAATAAATACCTTCAACCGTAGTCCTCTCTTTCATCAACCTTAGCATTTCTCTCCTAATTTCGAATTCGACTAGCACAAGGCTCCACCACCTGCAGAGCAACAAAATAAAAAAACAACAGACAAAACTTTTATGCTTCATCATCATTTTATTAGCCGCCCCCTGCCTTCCGTCGACGTTACCGTCCTTTTGCATAATATCGCGCTCGAAATATCTCACATCGCACATCCTGATTTCCGCTAAAGCTGATTCCCTTGTTAGTAATCGTTCATCGTAAATTTCGCCACGAAATGTATTTTATTTATAGGTGTACGCGCGGGATAAGGAACAATTTTCTTATATTTACATAAATTTTCTGTTTGGCACAGGGACACCTCCTGCGCGAGTATGTGTGTGCGGCGCCCAAACACCCATAGAATTTCTTTATTGTTCGCCCTATTTGATGGTTTATTATGGTTGGGTGGGGGGGGGGGGCTCTAGGCGGCTGCGATGTGTTTGGGAGTTGGAGGACTAGTTCAACGACAGGAATACCAAAATGTTCTCAGATCTGGAAAAGTTTTCCTTTCACTATAATAAAATCATTTTTGTCTTTCGCCGTTCACGTATAAAGGAGTGCTGCTAACTTCCACCATATAGAACCGAGGCAAACCAACTCAACCAGCCATCTTTCTGAGCCAGCATCTGGCGCGGACCCTGTGTGGTATAGTGCGGTGTATACTGCGTGATGTGATGGGGTGGCATGTAGGTGCGTGTGGCTTTGTATGTGTGCGCGTTTTAACCAAAAATTAGCAATTACCCAAAAAGTTTTCTTCAACTCCCATGTTCACACATAGACGTGTGCAATATATACACACACACGCATATGTGTGTTGACAAAGTGTAGTGCATGAGTTTGAATTGAGAGTCAAACCTATCGGGAGAGCTATATAAGCGAAGGCCTACACTGTTAGCTGCGGGCGCCAATCTGTCAACGAAGACTGACATATTTAATTTCTCAGGTGTGAAATGATTAAGGTACAGCGCTGGTAATTGTGAAGTGTTTCAGATCGGATTTTGCGACAAAATTATGCGCCCAATAGATGAAGGGCGAAGAAGAAACGACCTAATCAAATCATATGAAACATTTTTGAAATGGCTGCTGTTAGGGTTTCGGTCAAATGCTTCAGCCAGACTTTAGAGGTTGAATTCGCTTGAATATGTTGTGAATCAGTGGCAAAAATCACACAGAGAAGATTGCCCATTCTGATGGATTCCACAAAATCACCCAATGAATTGGGGGCGCTTTGTGCGGGGCCTGTGTACGAGAATTAAGAGAAAAATGCGAGAAAACCATTGACGGACGTTCAAAGGTTACCACAGCAAATTCGGATACAAATTGCGAAAGTTCTTGGACCTTGGAATACCCCCTGGAATACCTACACCAGAAAATATTTCAATACAAAACGGGGGAAAGAAGGATCAACGAGTAAGTATTACCGCTGGCGTTTCACAGGGCTCCGTTTTCGGGCCAGTATTTTAGTATTCAATACTAAAGAGCACAGAACATCGACACAGAGGAAATCAAAAGGCACAAGAGGGCTATTTCGATGGCAGAGGGGCAAGAGCGATGGGACATCTCAGAAAAACAAAGGTGGACATCTAAACTTGCTCCGAAGATACAACTATAAGCAGAAGACAAGGACTGATAAATTTCTGTCGAAATAATTCATCATCATCATTTTCAATGGTCCGCTTGTCCATTAAGTGGGTCGCGGGTATAGGTTGCTCAAGTGGACCCTCCATAGCTCTCGATCTTTCGCCAGCGACTCTAAATCATCAAGGGCAATCCCCATACGGGTATAGGAGAGATTATGGACTTGATTTAACCATCTCATCCTTGGTCTACCTAGAGGACGCCTACCCGATGGTACGGATTCCATAGCACGTCGTGGAATCCTGGTCGGGGACATGCGTTTAACATGACCAAACCACCAAAGCATGGATCGCTCCGTCCGGAGAAGTAGCTGCTCGACATTGAGTTTCTCACGTATTCTGGTATTTCTGATGCGATCTCGACGGGTAACACCAGCAATACTACGGATAAATCTCATTTCGGCAGCTTGTATCCGCGATTTTATTCTTTCGGTCATTACCCAAACCGCATGACCATAGATAAGAGTTGGAAGAAACACTGAATTAAAGACTGACTTGTGCTGCTGCCGGGACGAAAGCCGCTCTGCTCATCTCCTAATCGTGCCTCGACCACAGCTCTGCAACGCGTTTCCAGCACCTTGGCAAAAACTTTCCGGGGAGACTTAAAAGTGATATACCCCTGTAATTGAAGCAATCTTTCTTATCCCCTCTTATTCTTGAAAAGGGGCACAATCACCCCAATCTGCCAATCGCTGGGTATTTCGCCGCATTCCCAGGCCACTTTAATGACACGAGAGAGCCATTTGACTCCCTCTTCACCTAAGGCCTTGAGCATTTCTGGCCGGATTTCATCCACTCCGGCAGAATTGCCAGCTTTTAGCGATTTGATCGCAAAAGTAACTTCCTCTACCGTGGGATTATTTTTCGCCCTGCTTAAGGCGATGGATGTGTCATCCTCAATGCCCTGGATTGAATTGAGCAATTCGGAAAAGCGCTCGCTCCATCTGCGCAAGATGTCCTCCACATTAGAAAGAAGTGTACCGTCTTTGGATTTGACTCCTTCGATAATGTTCCACTTCTTTCCTCTAAAACGGCGGATGGTCTGCCAGAACACCTTGCTGGCAGATCTGTGATCACGGTCCAATTTTTCGCTGAACTCCTTTCAAGACTGTTCTTTGGCTGCTTTAACAGCCAATATGCAAGTTTTTCGCGCCTCAATGTACCGAAGAAGGAGAGTTCCCCAAGTGAATCCAGACCTTGAAAGCCTTCTTCTTCTCTCTGACAGCTTCTTGACCTCCGGGCGTTTTAAACCACGCAGTTTTTTTCTCACCACCATTTGAGCCATTTGACTCCCTCTTCACCTAAGGCCTTGAGCATTTCTGGCCGGATTTCATCCACCCGGCAGAATTGCCAGCTTTTAGCGATTTGATCCCCTCTACCGTGGGACTATTTTCCGCCCTGCTTAAGGCGATGGATGTGTTATCCTCAATGCCCTGGATTGAATTGAGCAATTCGGAAAAGTGCTCGCTCCATCTGCGCAAGATGTCCTCCACATTAGAAAGAAGTGTACCGTCTTTGGATTTGACTCCTTCGATAATGTTCCACTTCTTTCCTCTAAGACGGCGGATGGTCTGCCAGAACACCTTGCTTGACGATCTGTGATCACGGTCCAATTTTTCGCCGAACTCCTTTCAAGACTGTTCTTTGGCTGCTTTAACAGCCAATTTGCAAGTTTTTCGCGCCTCAATGTGCCGAAGAAGAAGAGTCCCCCAAGTGAATCCAGACCTTGAAAGCCTTCTTCTTCTCTCTGACAGCTTCTTGAAATCCGGGCGTTTTAAACCACGCAGTTCTTTTCTCACCACCAGCCGCCACACCGAGCCGCTTCACTCCGCAAACATGTCCTGCAGAGGCAATAACTGCTGTTGAAAACAACTGCCATTCTTACTCTACATTCAATGGAATATTTGTAATTTGTTCAAACCTTTCAGATACCTGCCGTGCAAATTCCTCCCGTATCTCATCGTTCTGCAGCCCCTCCCACCGTATGCGCGTAACCATCCTTGGTTTACGCTTTGGCAGGATAGGCATTTGATCATTGAGATACAATTTGCACAGCACCAGGTGGTAATCAGTTGACAGTTGAGCCCCTCATAACGCACGAACATCAAAAACCATCCTTTTTATACACGACGGTACCACAAAGAAATCTATCAGCGATTTCTGCTGCAGACTTCGACGGTACCATGTGTATTTATGGATATCTTTGTGTGAAAAGAAAGTGTTCATAATGGACATTCCATTTGAATTACAAAAGTCCAACAACTTCTCTCCGTTCGCGTTCTGATCGGGGTCACCGTGTTTCCCAATCGCGCTGCCCCATGTCGAGAAATCCGCACCCACGTGAGCATTGAAATCACCCATCAGGATATAAGAATCCATATCTGCAACCTTTTCAAGAGCTGCATCAACTTTATCTAAGAAAGCTGCGTACCCTGACTCCAGATTCGGTGCATACACTTCCACTAGAGCCAGAGTTGATCTTTCAAGCTTAAGCTTTAAGATCGCAACTCCCCCTCCTAATGGTATCCACTCCAATACTCTGCCTGACAGCCTGGGACTTGTGAGTATCCCCACTCCCGCCTGAGCAGACATTGAAGGTGCTACTCCCGACATGAAGAGTTTCCACCCATCCCCAAGGTCCACAGTTCCAGAACCCCTTTGCTTTGTTGAGGAAACACCAATTTTATCTAGACGATATTTGACAGCCTCCCCAACAAGCTCCAGGTCTTTTCCCGTGAGCGAAGAGATGTTCCACGTGCCTATCCTAAGTCGATGCCGTTGTCGAGTAACCGAAAGTCCACTTATGCCCCTATTGGTGCATAGCGCATCCACCCTCTGACCACCATAATGGTTTGCGAGACCATTGATGGGAAGCTCGTAGCCGGTTCGGGTTAAACCCGGCCGACTGCCGAGCGTGACAGGCCTGGCTCCAAAGGGCGCCCTATTTTGACAGGCTTGGCAATATCCGAGGCTCGCTTTCGTTGCTTTGTCATCATCGAAATAATTAACTTAACAAATCGACTCGGCTTGAAGGAAACTACTTTTTTGAAACTGCTACCCGATCAGAGAGCATGGTAGTATAAACTTAATGGGCCTCCGCCCACGAGACTAATTCTGACGGCATAAAACCGATTTTGTAGGCGAGGGGACTGAAGTGACGGTAAACAAACGGAATAAACTGTTCTGCTGAGTTTGAGCGGTTGAACAAGGCATAAAACTAATACATACACAACTTTCAAAATATTTCAATTGTGAAAATAATGCTACACAATGAAAAGGGGTTCATATATATAATTTTTCTGCCGGCAGAAATCATCCCGTGTGCGCTCGAAGTATGGTATAGAAATGGTTTTCTGCCGGCAGAATTAATCCCGTGTGCAGAGGCCCTTTCAATCCACGAATAAGACGTCAACGCGTTTCACAATCTACCATTGATCCATATCTTTGTAGATTTATCTATTCTACCTTCGTGGATAAATATAAGTCCCCCTGGCCTGAAAGAAAACACCCATAGATTTGTCTATCCAAATTTAGGTCCAGTGCAGAGGATAGGTATGGCTGGTCCCCTTTTTTGACGGCCAAATCCTGAATGTTCTGGTCCAGGCGTAGGTGATTGACTTCTTTGTCCGAAATTGTTTGCAAATTTGATATTCAACGGACATCGGAACCTTTAGCGTTACAAGAGCGCCCAAGATGTAGTTCGTTTCCTTTTCTGTCCAATCGAATGTGGTATTGACAGGGCTAAGGACCTCGGTGCATCTAGTTCAATTGTAAAACCAAAACTTCATCATTGACGCGCCAATAAACATCAGACGAGGTTACATTTTAACGATTTATGTGGAGCACCATACCACCCGACAGTATGCTGATGCTGCACTCCATATAAATACAATTCGATTAAACAAATCCAAAGATCCCTTAAAACAGCAGCAAGCATTCAATATAATATAACCGCACTTAACCATAGAAAGTAATCTCTCTGTAAGTCAACCGCTTTTAATCGCATTTTCATTCCCATTGACTTCACAGCCAGAGATACTACCATATAGACCTACTGTGGAGTTCAGATCAAAACAGCCCCCCTCCCTCCCCCGGCCCCTAACACAGGGGCACCACCTTTCACCAAACGTAATTAAAACATTTTGTTAAAAAAAAAAATCAAATAAAAAATTACCAGAAAACGACATCCATTTTTTGAACAAATGATTGTGGGGTTGGAATTTAAATTGAATCATAACCAGAAAATAAAGAAAGGATAATTGATGGCAGACCATCATCAGTAACATAATTATCATTAATATTTTTTTTTTTCTCTGTAGAAATTTTATTTAAGCCCCCAATCATGAGAATGATGACTGTGGACATTCACCAGAGTTCGGTTACGTAAAATTTAATGCAACAAGAGGCAAGAGATGTCTGTGATGGCATTCAACCCAACAATTTGTTTGCCACACGCACGAGGGAGAAATCAACCCCTTGACGCGAACGAATACACCACATTGCCGTGCCGCACCTCAAACAATTTGAGTGTGAAGATTTTTCTTATTGGAGAAGTGACAGTATGCGGCCCTCTAGAGGCGAATAGTGAAACTATGGTGAGGGAAAAAATGGGTCTCCGCTAAACAGTTAACTTGCTTATTTTGACGCGAACCATGCAGGGGTACAAGAAAAAAAAATCTAATTTCTTTAAAAGGAAAAAGGATTAAAAATTCAAATGCACCATACATGGGGTGGGAAAGAGAAGTCATATTTCAAGGGAAGACTTCTCGAGTGTGGAATGCAACGCTTTGATAGAGGATTGTTGTGGAAAATGTAATTAAAATTGTAACTTTTAATTAAAGAACGATAGTGTGGTGCGTGGGTGGATGGCAGAAGAGTAGGTAGGGGCTTAGAGAGTGAAAATGGTAAATGAGTAGGTATATGGTTGGCATTTACAATTTGGAAGGATAGATTGGGCCTGTGAATGGGTAAAGTTTGTGCCATGGTGGGACATTCTTTTTTTCACTCATATGGGGAATTATTCCTCATACAGAATAGTAGATATAGCATTGTTTTGCAGGGGAAATGCCTGAATGACTATGGCAATGACAGTAAATAATGCACCTTAACACCGTCCGCGCTTTCTTTTCTGTGGGTCCTGTATAGTGTTCATTTTTTCCGAATTCACTGAAATACTAGCAGGAGTTCCACATCCACAAGGCTCAGTTGTTGGTCCTTTTCTTTTTTAGTGTTTCGTTAATGAACAATAATTAAATGTTCATTAGCACAGACGTATACAGATGATTTTTAACTCTTCAACACCTAACTGCCGAAGCTATACTCAAAATTAACGATGATCTTCAGATTTTAAGATGGGATTGTGAATCGGATTGTGAAAATGGTTTCTAATAGACATTTGTTTTGTAATAAGTAATAGCTAATGTAATGCTTATTGCCAACTCAGCAGACCTTCACCGTGAATTTAGATTTTTACCCACCATTTCGTGGCGAAGGGTATTTTTTTTTTGAGTAAAGGCTGCTAAAGGCTATTTCCTTAAAACATATTTAAAGAAGGTTTCCTTACGAAGAAAAGGGGTAAGAAAATAAACACTCTGTTGTTTTTTTTACTAGTAAAACGCTGGTAACTTAAGAAAACGAATTCGTAAGACTACAGTCTGGCAGTCAATTGATTGGACCCCTTTCTGCAGTTTGAACCACTTTCACTAAAAAGAATTGATCATAGTGGGCCGTTTTTACCAATTGCTAAGCACCCTACGGTCACACGGGCCAGATCACATTTTTGCACAAAAACACCTCACGAAACTCATACTATAGGATGTGTGTACCTTTCGATGTGCCTCGCCATCACCCGCAAAGTGGAGCTACAATCGAAATCAATCAAATTTGATCAAATACGATCTGTCTTAAATTGATTATATCTCAGACTGTGGATGGAGCTGCAAGACGAATGATAGCTCAAAATACTCTTGAAAGTGTATCCGAAAACTAATTTTAAGCTAACTATGATCCCATAGGTACAAAACGGAACCTTATTGTTTTTGCTACAATGTCTGTCCGCCTGTCAGAACCCACTAGGGTTCGGCATTGGAATTTTTTGGCATTGATTAACGTTACTGAATGTAATGATAAGTTTGTGGAGGGTCCAAAGCACTTAAAATGACGGTAGCTAACATCATTTGCTGAAGACCGTTCCTTCTGATCGACTATTGCTCCTTTCTCTCCATTTTGATCGAGTAGATGGAACCATAACATTGTTCCAAATGGTATGACTAATCATATTTTCAAATTCTCGGTACCACAATTCGATTAAATCCGTCATCTGGATGCCTCTTGAATTTCGTTGTGTGGTTGCATTTTGTTATGGGATGGATGTAAGGGTAAGAGTGGCTTCACTTCAACTTGTCTTTTTTTCTTTTGAATTTGCTTCCAATTAATTACAATCCATTAGTGAATCTTCCTTGAAATTCCCTTAAATCTCCATGCAAACAAGTACAACAGCCATCAAGACCATATATCCAACGTTCACGTAATTTAATTTCAAAACTTGCTCCTTCATTCTCGCACCCCTATGCCACAGAGCATCACTTGCATAACTTCTTTCTCGACGTTAGTAGAAGTGCCTTGGTGTGAAACTTTGAAGCGAAGACGCCGCCATTTTTTGTGGGCGCACTGTTGAGTTGTTGCTGCCTTTTCCAACAGTTATACGGGAATCATTTGAAAACCACCCCAAAAATTGAAGCAAAGGAAATTCCTATGCCAACCCTTGTCGGAGTTTTTGGGTTTTAATTTTTTTTTGTATCCTTCTTCGGGGTTGGAAAGGGAATTTCGGAAAAAAAAACAAGTTGTTTGAACGCACTTATTTTAAGACCACGCCCAGTGGCTGTGCGTCGTGCAAACACGCCTGATTCGTTCGTATTGTTGTGGTAGCGCCATTGCATGTATGATGGAAATTCTTTTCGGTATCCATGTAGAAGGATATATTTTCAAACAAAACAAGCAATTTTTTTGCACAACAGATTAGCAAAAGAAATAAAAGTAATGTGCCAAGGTCACCAGGACTGATAGTGACCAGCAGCAACAGGCGTGTTGACCATGAGCTCCAGACGAAAGACAACACACACAAAAATGGATGTGACCAGCTCTAGTCTGGTCATGCAATGCTAAAGGATTGTTTATTATTGGTACATGTGCTGTTTGGGTGCTGTTGCTGATGATGGTCTTGGAAACGGAAGGAATTAGGCGAGCTACTGCAATATGTTTGACCAAAGTAAACGAAGGCATCTAGAGCTGGGGGAGAGTGATTAGCCAATTGTGTTGGAATTTCGGTCGGGAATGCTGATGACTGGGAATTTTCAGTTCATACGTAAGTACGTGTGCTTGGGGGCAGCATGTCATGATGTAAGGTTATCAAAATTAGATTAGGACATGATTTTGATTCGGTTAATCAGTTGGAGTTGGACCGACACTCGAGTTTTGATGTGTTGGTGATGGATGTGTGTCAGCGACATTGAGTTTTGACTGTAGAAAGAGATTTTCTGACGCGGGTAAACGACACTCTAATTGAATGTGGTTCCCAGTGAGGATTGGGAAACATTTTACCAGAAAATGTGTTTCAAATTCTCACATGTATGCTCATGCTAATCCGACTCATCATAGCATTTCCTTCAACCACGGGGGGGATCCTATTTCGGCAACAAATCTGTTCCATTTTTCTCCGTCTAGAGAAAGCCGTTTCAAAATATCTAAGAGAGCTGCGTGCTTGATCTTCCTACCTGCCGTTTAACCTCAGGATTCTATTACCAACATCTCTCTTCAATTGGCCTATGATCAGTGGACATGCAAATGGGAGATAATTGTAAATCATTTAGACAACCGAAACCGACGATGATCGAGTGCAAGTGTATTTAAACAGTGCATACCCCCTTTAGAGGTCACTTTAGTAACCCGTGTCGCAACACGTTAGGTTCACTTTTCTCGTCCTAGAGCTAGACATTTCAACTGCGGATACGTTTTAGCTTGGATCGTCTAACCTAAGGATTCTATTCCAGATCCAGACTATACTTTCCTTAATTGGCCCTTGCTTTAGAATAATTCGCCGATTTGTGGAAATTCACGGACGTGTGGGGGGGGACCCGTTATCAGTGGTCATTTGAATGGGAAATTTTAAGTTATTCGGATAATCGAAACCAACGTTAATCGGGCCCAAGTATATTTAAGCCATGTTTACCCCCTTTTGAGGGTCACTTTAGGAAAACTTCAAACTATGTGTCCCAATAATATTTTTTTTTACTGTAAGAATGTTCCAGCCCTATGCGTTGGCTCATTTGTTATCGTCTGTAGTTGTTCGTCTGTAAGGGGGTTGTACATCACTTTTGAGATATCTGAAACGCGTTACCAATTTATTTCTCTAATCGGACTTCAAATCTTAAAGAAATGGGTTGTTTAGCAAAGGCATTGTGGTGGGCGACTGTGTGCTTTATACTTCGCAAGGGATTTCCTATACTGGTCATCACTTGCTCCATTCAGTGGGCGGCTTTTTTAATGGTAGAGCCTCTGATTTATTGGAAATTCCTTTGCGGGAGCATTTTAAAAATATTGAAGCTGAAGCACATTTTTAATAATTTATAATTTTCCTCTTCCGTTGGTTAATTCAAGTCGATTTGTAATTTGTTTCTTGTGTTTTTGATGGCGATCTTAAGTTGAGAGTAATTTTTTTATTGGAACATCGATTGCCCCCCTTCATGGGGGTCGCTTCGGGATATACTAAAACTAGTGTAAAAAATCACTTTCTTTTGCATGTTTACTGTTAAAGTATATCTCTTATGTCTTGGGTCTTGGGTCATAACGTCTGTGAATGGGCTGTAAATTAACAGTGGATTTTTTACACCTTGTTGTTGTTCAAAACGGGATCCACTTCTTTATTTATTCTACGGGTGGTTTTCTGACAACATGATTTGCATATATATAGAGAATTGTGTTACCTGTCAAAAACTTGTTTATGATGGCGATAGATAAGAACTAAAGATAATTCTTGAGATAATCTAAAAGCTTCCCGAGTTCGAATTCATATGTTATTTTTTTCACACACATATAGCCCAACTTTCTACCATCAGACCAACTGAATAAACTAAGCCTGGCAGTCGTTTTCCGATTCAGTAACTAAACGATGATGTTTAAGGGGAAAAAAGTATAAGTGAACAGCTCGATAAGGTAAGCCTCAAAGCCGCTGCGCTCCACGAACCACTAGGTGAATGATGAACGATAATCTAGGCCACAAAAGTCCGCCCACGAAAAAATGCAAGACTGGATGCATCCAACTTGACACACACCCAATGGTAGTTGTCCATTTACACCATTTTCAGAATATACACGAGTGGTCAACGCGATAAAATAAGCCTCGACATTCAAACCCTACTCTGGATTTTTTTTTTCGTCCTGATTGTCAGTTAACAAAAAATCAATTGACATGCCGTAAGGGTTTATCTAAGCTTAAGAAACTTGTACTCCAGTACAACATACCCTCTCCATCTGCATAAAGGAACAAGGTTGCTTCAAGCCGCCCACATCCCCATGGGGCAGGAGAAGGATACATCAAAATTATTACTTCAATCTGAATATGAATTCAACCAAAATGCAAACAAATAATTCCCGGAATGCATTAACAGGGGGGCATCCGGTAATGCAGTTGGATTAAAATTAATACTACACCTGGTGGTGGTATGCGCTTATCATTGAAATGTGCAATTCCCAATCGCAATGTAATTAAAATAAGAAAATACACGAAAATAACAATATTGCGGAGCACTTTGGCCATCATTTCGATTTTATAGATTTCAGTTAAGTGCTGACCATATTCGAAAGTGCATCCATCGCTTACAGAGCTGCTTTTCTTTGGGTAATCAAATTAATTGATATAATCCGAAAGTGCTATTCTTTAGCTGTACTGGAAATGTGTATTTCATTTAATAAAAAAAATAGTACCGTACAATATTATTTAAAGTTCGAAACACGCATGAAGTATCTACGAAAGTTAGAGAAGTTTTGAGTGACAGTGTTTTTTTTTTTACACAAAAGAATCGCTGTCTTCGAAAATAGGTACGAGCCCAAAAATCTGTTAAGACTCGGCTAAAAAAACGCGTTAAAATCGACAGAAAATTATGGAACATTGCAACTAAAATTGTCTCACGAGGCCATCAATTGGTAGCAGATAATGATATAGAACAGAGTGATTAAGTGATAGATATCAGAGAAACACAGGCTGTGATTGAAAAAAAAATGTTCGCCCTTAAATTCCAATTTTAGTCCTTGTCGGTATTTTTGTCTTGTGGCACTCGCTGGAGAGAACATTTTGTTTGCTTTTTGGGGTGTTTAATCCGTCGTTGTGTACAGAAATGATGAAAACTTTACCGCAGCCTAAAAGAATGCAACAGCGTATGGACTAAATGGTTGCTAAATTTGGTGTAAAAAAGCTGTTGCATGTTTCGTGGTGTTAAATTAATTTTTGTTTTAATTAATTATCGTACAAACTGCGATACCCAAATCGAAGAATACCACGGAGTCGAAGGTTCCAAATCAGCGCAGTTCAGCCATTAGACAGTGTCCGCAACTTCCTAGAACCAGAGTTTAAAAAACTGTCTAAATGAAGAGTGCAAATTTGCCAATAGCTATACTGCGTCAAAAAGAATATGTGGAGCTATTCTTCAAAAACATTTTGTGGACTACCTATATTGTGGAGCTGTAATTTGCATCATTGGCCAAACAGCACAAGCTTCATTTAAATCGTTTTTAAAATGTTACCGCATGCAGATAGCTTGATATATAATGCTCAGTAGTTTATGAGTTGTTTTGTGTCTAGAGAAAGACGGTTAGTGTAATGGCTATTATTCTTGTAAATTTTTTTTTTTAGATTTTTCAGAATTCGTAGAATTTTTTCCACTGCCGTTCTTCCTTTAAGAAAATATTGTTCTATTCTACTATCAGCCAATAACTTATTTATGCTTTATGCTTATGCTTTAAGCACATAACTTAAGCACAGAAAAATGTAAGACAAGTCCGAAAATATTGTTCTATTCTACTATCAGCCAATAACTTATTTATGCTTTATGCTTATGCTTTAAGCACATAACTTAAGCACAGAAAAATGTAAGACAAGTCCGCGGTTCAGATGATGATAAGGCAACATCTTAACCAAGTTATCAATCGGCAGTTGCAATGATCAATGGGTTAAAATTGATCAATTAATGGTAATTTTCAATTTATAAACTCAATCATTTCTGAGCACTCAATTTTAGGAATCCGAAGACAAGTTCGCCGTTCAGATGATGACCAGGCAATATCTTTCCTAGGTTATCAATCGGCAATTGCAATGATCCACAGTTTCTCTTCGTTTTGATATTTTTACATAATTGAAATAAGGACTATTGATAATTATCATCAGATGGAAGAACAAAAAATCAGATGCATCTATATACAAGTTTAAGGACGGGAAAGTTGCTCTTCAATAAACAAAATAACTCAAGAGTGTTGAGTGTTGAGTTGCCGAAAATAAGAAGGTTTGAAAATGATTGGTAAAAACAAGTCAATTCTCTGTTTATTAACAAGTCATTTCCAAATTTAGAGACAACATTTCGACAATAATTGCAAATATTATTGCTGCAAAAGGTTAGAATTGATAAGTTAATAGTTGATCGTTGTCGATCACCGTTGATCATCGTTGACCATTACCATAACAGCCAAAATAACATACTAATGGGCATGATGATACGCATTTTTAAAAGACATCACAAGGATTATCCACTGATGTGGTAGAGTTTTACTGCAAAAGGTTAGAACTGGTCAGTTAGTAGTCAATTCTTAATCTATTACCTGTATCACTTCTACAAGCTCACATTGGGAATATGGCAAGGCGTTGATGTTCTTAATTGATAAAATTGGCACCGTTGATCATTGTCATCCCAGCAGTAACAGCCATACTGATGGGCATGAAAGTGAAACTAATTTGGCGAGAAAATACAAGCAAAGTGCGTCTAACTACTTAGTAATAGACCGTCTTCAAACTTCGGCAGGTATGTAAGTTGCCAGAATTGGGGTCGGCGGAGTAGATTGGTAAATATTCATATATAAATCTATTAACTACATCACTTTAAAATTTTGAGCTGCGAATTCGAAGATGTGTCCGAACAAAATGAGCTATTATTGTACAAAAGGTTAGAATTGACCAGTTAATATTTTTATTTGAATCTATTATAATATGTTTCTCTTCTAAGACAAGTCCGTTGTTCAAATTATACCAAGTGTTTAGAGGGTTTCTTTGCGTTGATGTTTTTGCTTCACAAAATTCTCCATCGTTGATCACCATTGATCATCATCCTAGTCAGGACGACATACTAATGGGCATTGAAAGTACTAAGAGAAAACTCGAATATAAAGCTTTCAGTATCCAATTTTGTATTGAAGGCCACAAAAGGTTATAATTGATCAATTAGTAGTAAATTCTGAATCTATTTATTTTTCTAAATTTACAGCTGGAAATCCTAATATATGCCCTCGGATCAGATGATCGGCCCATGCCAGAAGACATTTGTTTTGATCGCATAACATCATAATAAAAGCTTTGGACCTGATCGCTTACTTGCATCACTTTCAAATTTAGAACTGTCAAATGAAAGATATTTCTAGATGTTGCAGTTGTGCATTGTAATCTTACATTGATATCATTAACTTTTTAAATTGAATTAAATTAAAATCATTTATTTTCCCTACCGAATATGGCACATATTCTACAAGCTTGTGTTTTGAGTCCCTTAGTCTCTTTTCTTTTTATAGATGACACATTATGCGACATCTGTTTTTCAGAACGAAAAACTGTCTGGCCATTGAATCGAACTCGAATTGAGGTTGTAAGCGAGTGCAAAAATTTGGCTTTAATATAAAAAATAAAACATCTCGTCAAAGAAAAAGAACGCAATCAACACCATGTGGCATAGGTTCTCATCAAATTTAAGGAGATACCCGCAAGCAAGCAATGTATCCAAGCTGAATGAGAAAAATACTTGTGAATGGACAATTGGATATTCTACATAAAGATGACTGCACATCTATTGCTAACAAACAAAATAGGGCGTGGCAGTGAGGGATGTCGATTGCGAATGCCTTATTTCGAATTCTATCAAATTCAAGGGGTTTGGTCATCTGATGCAGGCTGTTATGGACTTATGGAGTGGTTAAAAAAATGCCAATTTTGCGACGACTTCGAAAAAGTTTATGAAAACATTTTACATTTTGAATACATTTCTGTTTCAAAAAACTAAGTAATAGATACAATTTGTGATGTGGAATTGCGGGACATTTTAAAAAATGGTAGAGTACATACATTATGTATAATACCCCACCGATATGGCGTAGGTATCTACTACAAATTGTGATTTTGTATAAGCAGAGAATCTAAACAGCAAAATTCACTGCTATAGGTATTTCAAGAAATTCCATTCAACGGCGCAAGGTGCAGTAAATAGTATCCAATAGCATACCTAACGGCGAGATATGTACACCGATTTTGTATGAAATTGCATAAATTTCATTAGTGCGCGCTCAAAAGTTGTTGCCAAAATCACTGGCGGCGTCAAATACCAACATAGGTTCTTATTCATTAGCAGCTACTTCAGTGCTTGAAAGGAGTTGGGTGTTGTTTCAGTTTTTCTTTTTTCATTTTATTTTATTTCTGTAGAAGAAAACTCTGGTAGGTATGTATGACAACCCCTAAATAAAGCAGGAACCGCAGGAACCGCGAATCATCATCAACATCATAGCAATGTTGTGAAAGTTGAAAATGTTCGACGTTGAAAACCGCCTCCTTTTCAAAGCGCACACACACATAAATGCATGTATGTACAGAAGAAGTTTTTCACTCCTCGAAACGTCGTCGTCGTCGTCGTCGACGTAATCTTCAACTGAAAAAGAAAAGGACTCGTGCAAATGTATATGTGTTTGGTGTGCACAAATACGACGAACGTATTTTTGTTGATTATTTTTCTTCGAGCTATAGCGACGGCGTCGTTGGTGGGTTCCCTCTTTTTAGGTCGGTCCTATCCTATCCTATCCTATTCTATTCTATCCTACCTACCTACCTACCTATATTGAGTTTTCTTCAACTTCCTCCGCCTGGATGCTGAGCTGTGTGATGCTTCACAACCCTTGTGGTTGTTGAAAACTTTTCGCATCTTGTTCTTATTGGTTTCTTATTATTTAAATGAACATTTTCAAATTCATCCTTGTCGACGTTCGCTTATTATCCTTTCAGAGCATGGAGCCGTGTAAAAGGAAACGACAACGACGACGGCGGGTAGCATCATGATGATGATCACTAAGGAAAGTTGGTAGAATAAAACCAAGGCTTACCAGCCATCACACACGAGAGCATGCATGTAGGCAGGCACACACGCAGATACTTTCATTACCGCGGCATAAACTTTCAGGTTTTAGGGACGAAGTTTGATGACGAACAAGAACTTGTGCATGAGTGCGCGCCGTCTAAAATAAATTAAATTTAAGTTACATGACAGCAAACTCATCCTTTTCCCACCAAAATCAGAAAAGGTTACACAAATTCCCCAAAAAATCCGGTTTTCCTTTTCTTTTCCATTTTTCTCTGCGTCTTTTCGAATGTCCTGCATTGGAATCATGGGAAAATTACCCAAAAAAACATGTTTTTCTTTAAAATCGTTTAAAATACAAATAATTCCAAAGACAAAATTGCGGCGAAAAGACACCAAGAGGTAAGGTATACCATGAACATTTGCTTGACCTAATAAAGGAATTTCGAAGGAAACCAACCCTTTACCCAAGGAATCGCAGTAATTTGACACAATGCAACGCACCCCAGAGTGGACATCGTATCGGTACGATTCTACCTGGAAGACATGGACAGCGAAAGAAATTTAAGGAAATTTTCATGAATTGTCCAGTTTTTTATTCTTTATTTCGGACAATGCAACAGGTCATCGAGTTCAAACAGGTTTTGCTGCAGTGGGAAAGGACATCTTATCGATTTGCGAGAAAGGGTGGAACTGGGTAAGCAATTTGGACTCGCAAGTGTGGGAATTTAATTGGGAGAAGTGTAACCGGTGTGATTCGGCCAAGTCAGGATGTTCGTTATAATTTTGGTGGTGAAGTATCGGTTGCCTATATAGCGTACAGCGACGTAAGGAAGAATAGTTTCGCGTTATGTTGCATTCAATCAACACGATTTCGACGTACATTAGGCGATGTCAAGAGAATAGTGTGTGTTAATGGATATGTTCTACAGATATATCGAAATTGGCTGATGGAATATGGCCGCCAGGAATTTAAATAAGAAAAAGTTGGTTGACTGAAAATATTGATTGACATCTGCAACAACTACTGCCCAGAGCTTTTCAAACACAAAATTCCTTATAGAAACGATTTGGGACTACATCTGCAGCAACTGTCCAGAGTTGCTCAAATTTTGACTCATTGCCAAGTCCATTGTCTGGGTCTTCATTAGAAATAAGAGTTTCCGGGCTGCCCTAACGCAAATTTATTTTTTAACGCAGGGCTCCTTCAACTATCCGTAAGAATTTATTCTTCAGAGCTCTTCAAACTATCCGTCATCTGTACATTGAATTGGTTGTAAAGCGCATAGCTCTCAAACATCTACTATTCTACCTTGAAAATGGTGCTCTTTAAGCTGCCCCAATGCAAGGGGTTTAATTAAACATTTATTTTAAAACCCAGAGCTCCTCCAAACATCTGCAATTCTGTCCCCAAAATGGGGAGCGTTGAGATTTTCCATTCAGAAAATGTTGTTCTTTAAATTCAGAGGTCCCAAACGCTAAATTTTCACACTCCAAATGCATGCTTTCTTTTAAAATTATGCTGTCTAAGTAATGCAAGTTGATTCAGAAAATATATCCATATTTTGTTTAAGTCAGTGCTTCTCAAACATCCAATTATTGGCAAAATAGAGTTTTGATTCCAAAAATGTTTACAATTTAGGACTCTTCGAACATCGACTCTATTCTAAATTCACCATGTCATTGCTTCGGAAAATTTGTTATTTCTAAATTCAGAGCTGCTCAAACGTCAACTTATTCGGCGATTAAAAAATCTGCCTCTTTGCAAATTGAAGCTCTTGGATGAAACCCTTGTCTTACTCTTCGATTTTTCAAGCCCAGAGTTCCTCAAAACCACTCCTTTCGCAGATGAAATGCTTGTCTTCCCTTAATGCAAGTTGATTTAGGAATGTTTTTCAAACCCAGAGCTCCTCAAAAACACCAACTTATTCGCCGACGAGAACTGTCGTTTTTGTACTACCCTTTCACTGATGAAATGCTTGTATTCCTCTTCGTTCTTCCCTTTAATCCAAGTTGATTTAGAAAAGTTTTTCAAACCCAGAGCTCCTCGAACGTAGAGGAAATATGGTCATATATCGCTTCTTGCTACAGATTCATTAATTATAAGAACATGTATCTTAGGATTAATTCAGATTAATTTCATTCCAATGCTAAGAACCAACACCCAAAACAAAAATCCCTATGCATCCCCCCTTTGAATAATATTTCTTGATTACCATTCCCCATCCATCTTCAGCTACATCCCAAGAAGGGATAACTACATAAAAAGAAGCCTTTTTCCAAGCCAGCATCTACCAAACATTTTTGTTCGCTCCCCCACAGTCACAATCACTGTGCTCATAAATATTCCATGCAAACAGACAGTTTCACATATCTAACCGAATCTAAGGACGAATAGATTTTTCCTTCATAAATTACTCAAGTCACACACACACACCCACACCCACTCATGCCATGTGTATAGATGTTGCAAAGTTTCTTCCATCTTTCTTTCGACTTTGGCAGCGCCAACCGACGCCACCACACCGCTACCAGTACCCACATTAACCACAACTGACATCTCGTTACTCTGACATTCTTGATGTTCGAGAAAATCCTCTTTTGAAAAACTTACTGAATAATATATAGACGCGCGTAACTACTATACCCCCCAAAAAGCCAGCAGGCAAGCAACTTAAGAAACCAACCCCACACCATCACCGAGAAAGTCGTATCAAAGAAAAAGAAATCAAGAGGAAAACATTGTTCAAATCAGCCAATGTGCGTAGTAGAAAATGTATGTTCACCCATCATTCAACCGGGTCCTATGGCGGGATGATGATGCGGGTGTGCACAATAACTCATACCACCCGCCACCGCTGGCTGCCATTAATGCCATAGTGATTTCGGTTTAAAAGTAAAATGGCAGAAGAACCATTCTCAAAAACTACCCCTAGCCTAGCACTATCAGAATATCCACCTACATATGTATAGTATGGCTCACGAGGGTGTATGGTACGGAGAATATATTATATCGAACTCGTGGAAGAAGGGTTTTTGCCGCCATTAATGCAAATAAAAAGGGAAGAAAATGTTGTCCTTCGTAAAAGTTTTAAAGGATCTTATAGTTTTAAAAGGGTGAACACTGAACACAACCATGAAATTTGCTTATAGGGGTGGGAGGAGGATGGCATTTCTTATGGCAGCCTTTGTTTGAAAAAGGAAAAGCCTGATGATGGCGGCAGCGGCTCTATAAAGATGGTGGGGCAGGTGGATGTGCAAAGCTAAAGATTTTTGTGTTATAGAAAAGGGTTTAAAACAATGATAAGAAAACGTGTGTTGTGTGCGATGCCAGCTGAACTGAGCAGGCGTAAAAATTAATTAGAATTCGTGCAGAAAACTTGAGATGAGATATAAGATGGGTAGAATGTCTTTGACATGCCCTTTTGTTTGGAATTGATAATTTCTGTTTTTCCCAAGTGGATTTTAGACAAGTTTGATATGAGAAACCTTTTTTTAAAAGCAACAAAATAGAAAAATTATTTTCCTGCTCTAGAACTATATATAGAGGTTGTTACTTTGAACTTTTCGAGCTGAGATTGAGACTTTAGATCAGCACAGAAAATTAAAATGTTCGCATCAAATAAAAGTCTAAGTGTAGCCAGCAAACCAAAGCCTGTATAACAGACGAACAATATTATACGAGTAGTAGAGTCACAGTTAGTGAAGCAGGCTATTAACCGGCCGGCGCGGCGCCAAGATCACTCTGTCAGGTAGTATAACCCATTCAAAAATGACGAAGAATTCCGTCAAAATGACCAAAGTGTCGCTAGAGTATAGGTAGCTTTATTTTAAAACTGCGCACCGCCTTACATTTTCAAAGTTGGAGGAGATGATTTGGTGAGGAACACACACTTTCAGTTGCCATCAGCATCGTTTGCTCAGCCCTCATTTGCTCAGTCCTGATGAAAGGAAATTCTTCGATCTACGCCAGAGGTACACAGACATAAGTCTTTTCAACATGGCACATCCCTGATGCCTACAATAAATATGTGAACAGCATCAACCACAGAATAGGTCCTCATCAGCAGTGTTGGGATGTCCCTGGGATGGTTTTTACCTCAAACAAGTGTCGTTTTTCCCTTTTTTTCCCTCCGTACCTTGCCGAAATTACCTTTTATTTTCCCTCAAGTCTTTCTTGAAAGAAATATTATTTTACATACCAAAATAAAAAAAAAAAGTTGTCAAAAAACAAAACAAATAATAAATAAACATAAATTCATCAATAAAAAGTAACAAAATAAATTATATTTCTTAGTTTACTATCAATCACATTTTTGTTTGGTCCAAAAATTCTAGCTTATTTACTATAGGTACTATTACTTATCGGAAGTCGATTGCCTTGCAATAAAATTTTATACACTGGGGCCAGATTCCGTAAAATGAAAACGATCGAACGATATCGTTTCGACAATAGCAGTCTCTGTCTATTGCCACAGATATGATAGCGACAGTTTTAGTGAAAACTATATCGTTCGATCGTTTTCATTTTACGGAATCTGGGCCCTGGCCAATAATTTCTTCTTTTTCATTTTCATTAAGATTTGTGGTCATAAACTCAGTGCATTCAGCGCCTAAATAAATTTGATTCATCATTTCTTTTTTTCAATTTGACGGAATTTACCTCAAAATTGCACTACCGAACAATTTTTTTCCCTTTTTCCCTTTATGCATTTCCCTTTCATGGTTTTTCCCTCGAAAAGGTAAATTTACCTCGACATCGCAACACTGCTCATCAGTTTGGAAAGTCCACCATGAGTCAAAACCTTTGAAAGGCCATGAGCTCCAAACCGATACCCGCTACCAATTCATTGATTGAAAGGCTGCCTTTAATAGCATAAGACGGGATATAGTCTAGTGTAGGCGTCATTGCCAAGCTCGTCCATTTTCGCAAAATGACGGTGGAGAACATTCGTCAGCGCTACAAGAGTTTGTAAGGTGTGGACCGTCTGAAACTCAAAATTGCATAGACTTCTTGATAAGCTCGCTAAGTTTTAAGGGATTTTCTTTATTTTTAAATCCTGAATCATTCAAACTTGAATTTCGGTCAAATAGAACACCCCAATCACAGGCTTTTCATGCCTCTTTATCGTAAGTGTTGGAAATTACACCACTCGACCCTCAAGCAAACACACTTCCCGCTACATCATGGCCGTCGCGTCGCTAATTGACAAGCTTACAGACTGATTTGGTTTTATGGAAGCTACATCGAGCTATACTTATAAATTGTTACATTTTTCGAATTCTCAAAATTTGCGAAATGGCCAATAAATTTCGACATTGGGAGCTGCATTACGCCAATTGACGTTTTGAAGGTCCATTTTGACGTCTAACCAATAACTCATCTAAAACTATTCGACTATCTAATACAGTGGAACTTTCATAAGTCGAACTCTCAAAATGAAAGAAAATAAATTCGAGTTATAATAGAAACTTTGTGTTTTGGAGGCCAAAAGTTGAAAAGTTGAAAACGCAGAGTTCTCAATAAAACTTCGAGTAATAAAGAAATTCGACTTAAGGAAGTTCGAGTTATGGAAGTTTGGCTGTACTATTTTCAAAATCACCTACTGTCAATTAAAAATCTGTTATTTTCTTGAATAAGTTTGGAAAACTTTCGAATCGAGTTTTTGAATATTTAAAATTTCACAATATAAAGAAAAATAATTAAAATATGGAGGATCGATCGACTCACCTACTTATTATACCAGTAAATTCGTCATTTCAAAAAAATCACTGGGCACATACCGAACCGAACCGAAATGACAAAACACTCCCGATTCGCGAACGCGCACTTGAAAAGTTGACATGCATTTAAAGAGCACATTTTTGTTAGGGACATTATCATGGGGATAGACACTTGGGGGAATTGATTTAAATGTTTCCCAATTCATGGGATATTTTTTTAACACACACTACACTCGCGAATTTAGAGAGGAGACAGGGGATTTTTTTGAGGCATATTTACATGGGCAATTTATTTAAACACTCGCGTATTTTCAAAGAGGAAAATTTGAAGCAACCCGACTACACTGCATATTTTAAATAGGGAAATTTATTGGCACGTAACGCGTTTCATAAATATTGAAAGACACTAGCAAATGATTTTAACTTTTCCCAATTCATGGGATATTTTTTTAAACTCTCACAACACTCGCGAATTTTAAAAGGAGAAAAGGAGTTTTCTATGAGGCTTATTTACATTGGGAACTAATTCGAACACTCGCGTATTTTCAAAAAGGGATTGAAAGCGACCCGACGAAATTGCATATTTTAAATACGGACATTTGATGGCACATAACGCGTTTCGTAAATATGGGGAGACTCTAAGGCGAACGATTTTAATTTTTCCCAATTCATGGGATTTTTTTTTAAACAGACACCAACACTCGCGAATTTTAAGAGGAGACAGGGGATTTTTTTTGAGCCATATCTACATGGGCAACTTATTTTAAACACTCGTGAATTTTAAAGAGGGGACATTTAAAGCGGCCCGACTGCACTGCATATTGTAAATACGGAAATTTAATGGCACATAACGTGTTTCGTAAATATAGGGAGACGATATTTTTTTAAACATACACTTGCGAATTTTAAGAGAAGACAGGGATTTTCTTTTGAGGCATATTAACATGGGCAACTTATTTTAAACACTCGCGTATTTCCAAAGAGGAAAATTTAAGTAAACCTGACACTCGCGTATTTTTAAAAGGGACATTTAGGGCGACAAATTTGTTTGCATATTTCCACATAAGAAATTTAATAATTTATTTAAACAAATAAAACATTTATGGTAGTTATTAAACTTTCGGATTTTTTGTTTTTTTTTTTTTTTCAAGGAAATTGAAAAAAAAAAAACCATTTCATTAACAAAACCGATTAACACTCTGCAGGGAAATTTATGTGACTCGAAAAATTGCAGAAAAACACTTGGGAAATTTCATCGATTTGGGAAAAACTTGCGAATTTGGGTAAAGCGGACTATAACACTCGCGAAGGGATATTTTTCCCCATAACTATTTTCGACGGATATTTTTAATAGATACGAAACGAATTTTGCGAAAAGAATAAATTTTAGTTGCGATTGCGAAACGAACGCACGATTGGTAGCCTGCAAAGAAAGGAAAACAAATATTAAATTATTTTTACAATAAAAAGACGATTTGTCAATAATAAAATAAAATCTCGTGAGGGTAGAAATTATATTCTTCATAGATTTCAATCAAAAATAAAGCCAAGGATAATTCAAACTTGTGTGTTATATTTTTGTCTTTGGAATGTTGCGTTTTCTTTAGACCTTTAGTGACGCTATCTTCGAACAATATGTGCCGGTAAAGAAATTACAATTGTTCAATGTTTTAATTCACTCGAAATTCTGTGAATAATTCTGTCACATTTTGATAGCGCTGCCTATACCATTGGTCAAAATAGTATGAGCCTATATTGGTGGTTCAACTTTATCACTTTCTGCAACTATATTGTAATTAACCAATATTGACGTTTACCCATCCATCAACGAGTCAAATGGCAGCCAAGCAAAGAGCCCATAATCAAGTTATACATAGCGCACAAGTTCAGCATATTATATAACTTCCGTCGGTAGAGGAAATCATAGTGCACACTGCAATGATATTCATTTCAATAGTGTTGCATTTATACCTGTCCTTTTCAAAGCAATTAAGTGATTGCCTGTAATTCATCAATTAAGTTGCATATCGCATACACTTTAGTAAACAGTGGTGAATATAGGTGCGTTAGGATTTGTCAATTTAGCGATTTGTAATTGATCAGCAAACTAACTCCGCCAACTGTATATAATTTCAGGTTGGACGTTAGACATGATCTATTGATATACCAAGAGATGTGAGATACCGACGCGTGTTAATTTTGAAGGCCAAAGTACTTTTGGACTCACCGTGTTCCAAACTCGTCACAAATTGCATTTAACAGTCGAAAATTACCAACACCTATTGGAACTATCAATACGAATTGGACATATGAAATCAGGTAAACTGAAAAAATTGTAATTTCTTACAAGACAAGTCGTTTCCTTTAAATATCTCAGTGACGCTAAATTGGCTGAAAACAACGCCACTCGATTATACAAGGCGAAGGTGCATTGCATCAGCTCATTTGGAACACCGAATTTTTTACTGAATTTCGAGTAAAACAAAACATGAAACAATGACTCCTCAAATTGTCTAATTTGTTTACCGGTAACGATATAAATTTTTCCTATATCTCAGTGACGCTAAATTGCCTGAAAACAGCGTCACTCGATTATACAAGGCGATGGTGTATACGCTCATTCGGAACATCGATTTTTTTTCGATTGAAACAAATGACTCATGAAATAAGCTGTAATTTCTTTACCGGCACATAAATCGATTTTTGACATCATCTGAGTGGCGCTATATTGGCCAAAAACAGCCCCACTATAGAGCTCAAAAGGCGTAGATACATTAGCATACGCCAATTTGTAGCACAAAAATAATTTCAGTCGAAATGACAGATTGAGTCGATGACTAAGTTTGAGATAAGCATAAAATTAAATTTTTCCGCGTGTAAATCGATTCTTTCACATACCCGTCAATGGCGTGATATTACCCGAAAAAATGCGTCACTATACGTCTTAAAGAAAAGCCAACGTTCCAGAAGCTAATTTTGAGCATCGACTTGATATATCAATTAAATTTACTGTCAGTATTCAAATTATTCAAAAAATCACTTAAAAGGAGTCTGATTCAGATTGTGATTGTGAATACGAGTTGTTGTTTAAGTTATTCTCTGAAACATAGACTAAAATTAAAAAAAATACTTCTCAACAAAAATTGTCATTGTCAATCCCAACTACCGAGAATTGTTGTTAATACTCGCTTCCCCACTCAGCGAAAAGAAGCGTAGTTGACCTTTTGGACACATATGCCAATGCCCACAAATATAGCAAGCAAGGTTCATGAGGAATGAGGAGGTCCCGCCTTTTCGAAGCACTAAACTAATTTCAACTGAAACTAATGAAATCAAATTAAAGAACTGCAATTTCATTGCCATGACCAAAGCCGATTTTTTCACGTAGTTTAGTGGCGCAATATGGTCTGAAAAAAAAGACGCCACTAGACTACAAAAGGCGAAAGGGCATTGCATGTGCTCAAAACTATCCACATAGCGATTTTATGGCCATTACGAAACCCGATTCCTTCCCATATCATTGTCAATCCCAACTACCGAGAATTGTTGTTAATACTCGCTTCCCCACTCAGCGAAAAGAAGCGTAGTTGACCTTTTGGACACATATGCCAATGCCACAAATATAGCAAGCAAGGTTCATGAGGAATGAGGAGGTCCCGCCTTTTCGAAGCACTAAACTAATTTCAACTGAAACTAATGAAATCAAATTAAAGAACTGCAATTTCATTGCCATGACCAAAGCCGATTTTTTCACGTAGTTTAGTGGCGCAATATGGTCTGAAAAAAAAGACGCCACTAGACTACAAAAGGCGAAAGGGCATTGCATGTGCTCAAAACTATCCACATAGCGATTTTATGGCCATTACGAAACCCGATTCCTTCCCATATTTTAGTGGCGTAAAATTGCTTGCAAAAAGCGTCACTAGAATTTATAAGACGAAAGTGCTGTGCATTTCATACACAGGAATATAACTTAGTTTGCGAATGTAATTCAGTAAAATTCAACTCCATCAATTATGTAATTTGGAGCCCAAAGGACGATGCCAAAAATTGAGGATAAAAAGAAAAAGAAAATCCAAAATCCATAGTTATTCCTAAAAAATTAAAATTTATTTTTTTACGAATCCTGTACAATGTTGACATAACAAACTTCATATACCTAGGATAATCCCATTTTAGGAAAAATAAAATTAAATCATTCTATAAAATATTAAGCCAAATGATTTTAGTCCCGAAAATTTTCTGTCGCTCTAATAAATATGGATGGATGTCCCCACCTGATCTATATATATGTATACCCGCATTATGTGCGGTTTAGTCATTCTCATTGTATATAGAGGTTCATACTTGTACACAAAAATAAACTGTGTCGAAGAGGATAATACATTTTCTCTCCCGCGGGTATACCTACACTATATACACAGCCACACATAATAATATTTGGAATAAATTACAATTTGGATAGAAAACAATATCCTAATACCAAGTTGTCATACCCATATCCTTTCAATTATTAAAATAATTTTCCATGTAATGGAAATAATATAAGATACCTCTATATGCTGTCGCTGGGATTAAAAACTCACCTTGCATACATACGTGTGTATACGGAAAGGATGTACAATCTCATTATATCTGGAACTTGCCATTTTACTTAGTAATTAGTCGAGGACACCTATGGATACAATTTTTTTTAAAAAGGACGTGGGCCTTTTGAATTGTGTTTCGTGTATCTCTGAAAGGACCTTCTCAATAGCGACCAAATCTATAGAGCATTATCGATTGATCCTGGTGAAAGTCTGTGTTTAAATTCCCCAAATTGTTGATATTTTTTTTTGTTTTGGCAAAAATTCACAGCCACACGCAGTAATTATCCTCAAGATGCAACAAGTTAAATGAAATGTGAGTGAGTTTTGTATTCCAGACGGAACTGACCAAAATACGGCTAGGGCTACATATACCAGAGCCGCAGTTGGACGTAAGGGAACAATATTTCGACGTAACATTTCCCATTTGTATATATATCTATTGTCGTATATATAATGTAGTATGCATCCGAATGTTATTGGAAAATGGGTGTGTGTCTGATGATCGTCCTTGGTGCGCTATATGCAATTATTTAAAAGGACTCCGAAGGGTAAGTAACCCAACAAATGAATATGTAGCCATAGCCGTAGCCGTATAGCTGTTCTCTGAACGACATCGTCGTTCGGTCGGTTGGTCGGTTAGTCTTTCAGTCTCTTGGTCTTGGTTGGTCGACGCTCTCTATAATAAACGGATGGACAATGGAAACGAGGGAAAATTTCGCACAAGAGCACAAATGTATAAAACTAATTCAATGAATTTTCGTGTACAGTATGGATAGGTTAGGGGTTGTTGCTACAGAGGTACTTGGTCAGTTGTGTTCCTTATCCATTGCCATACATAGCATGGACGCTTTTTTTTTTTTTATTTAATTGTTTCTATATATAGATAGTTGTTTTAATAGTTTCTTTTTATTTTTTGAGTTTATTTTCCAATTTTGACGGAGAGAAATTAGTGAACATATTCTTTGAAAGGGACGTTTGTGTCCTTTGGCAGTTATGTGAGTTATGTGTTTGAAAAAAACTTTGGCGCAGAGAATAAGCGACGGCAAATTCAATTTTGTGCTTTAGTTTGAATAAAATTTCAACTGTAGTGCGAAAATGTGTACTGTACACACAAGCGAGCGAGGTGGGTATGTTGATTTTTTTGTAGCTTAAATATGGAACCAAAAGAAAGGTTTTATTAAAAAAAAAAAATAAAAATGATAATTCTCCAAAGTGCATTCTTCTAGCTTAAACTATGTTCCTCTTTCGTTTTCATAACTTTTACAACGCAGTTTAAGTGTGGCTTTGCGGTTCCAAAAAAGTCATGGACGACCTCTTTCACCTGTTTGGGCACAGCACTCACTTTGGAAATGGGTTTTCAATATTTCCCCAAAAGAAACCACTAGATATGGCCCACCCTGTTCTCTCGTACTATTTTAAAAGTGGCTCCATTGCGATGAAACTGCCTTCCATCATTTTGGAATAGGGGAATTTTTGTCTTTTCTAGATTCCTCGATAGATTCCATGTTTGAAGTGCCTTCTGAGGCTGTTTTACAGTTGCATACTGTTCACTCTATCGATCGACTAGAAATGCAATACATCAGAACTATGGGCAACTTTGACACCACCTGATGCATAATCTGCTTCCATCTATAAACAAGATTAAAAATACTTTTCATTCATTCATTCATTCATTTTCAATGGTCCGCTTGTCCATTAAGTGGGTCGCGGGTGTAGGTTGCTCAAGTGGACCCTCCATAGCTCTCGATCCTCCGCCATCGACTCTAAATCATCAAGGGCAATCCCCATACGGGTAGAGGAGAGATTATGAATTTGATCTAACCATCTCATCCTGGGTCTACCTAGGGGACGCCTGCCCGATACTTAAAAATACTTATCGCGCTAAAAACAAAGCCGTATTTCAAAAATCCCTCGTTGTTCCAAATAAGTTTCCAGTCCATTTGACAGCTATTTTGTTTACGCACAGGGCTCTTATTCTACTGCTTATAGGTATTAGAAACGAAGGCTGTAGGTAATAGTTGTATTTTCTTGAATCGGGTAGACAGCCGCGGCTCAGTTTTAAAAGGCTCTTTTTAGGGATTGTAAGGTATCGATAATTCTATAGGCTCGTTTCTTATGAATAGGTACGTTTTGGAATGCATTATGAGTTCAGAAATGACGACTTAGACTGAGGTGGGGTTTCACTGAGGTGGGAATCCCATATTTTTTCCAAAATATTTGGCACCCAAATTCCGGTCTAGATTTTGCTAAGGATTGCTTCTTAATCACATTCCTTCAAGTTTATTATTTTTGAGTAGGTCTTGAGCCATGAAAATTCGTTTCTTTTACATGAACGGGTTGAATTATATTACGATTACCTTTGTATCGGCATCAGTGGTCTAATAGGTATTATCCGGATGCAATTAAGACAAGTTTAATCGATCTTTTTACCCTACGTTTCGTCGTTTTTTTTATCGACGAATACCCCTGAGTATTCGTTTATTAAGGCGCTGCAAGTTGCATATTCCGATATTTATTTCTTTCTTTCATCTTTGACACCACAAATATGCAATATAATAAAAAAAAATATAAAATAAATAACACGTATGCGACAACACTATTTTAAATATGACAGGAATTGTTGACGGATGGCAAATGGAATTATTACTTTTTTAATACTTCTTTCCAACCTGGAATCAGCGAATTCTATACCATCAACAGTCTCATTTATTTTGGTCACCAATTTGTTTAGGTTTTCAATGGTCAGATTGTCAATGTCTTCTTCCGGATTAATGTCCTCTTTAAAGCTATCATCATGCGCTTTTAATAGCTCATTAATATCACTCACTTCAACGTCTTGAAAGCCATCGAATTCAAGCTGTCAAGATACAACTTTCTACGCTTACAGTCAGAAGTGTGTCTGGTTTCGGTCATGCAAATTTCATTCATCTTAGTTTCTATGTCACACTAGGATAGCTTGTAGTTTCAGCTGAAAATTCGAGAAAATTTATGAGGTCCGTCTATAGATTTTAAAATCTTCTTAAATGTTGCAATTTTAACAAAAAATTTCGGGTTGAAATTCCAAAGGGCGAAAATTTGTTGAATACTCGCTTTCGAAATTCATCAAACCTTTTCTCTTTCTTTCTGCAAAATTCTTTTGTACCCGCTGACGATGATCAAAAATCATGTCTTCTTAGAAAATGCACCTGAGTCGACGTAAATTTTTTCTTTTTGTTAAATTCTTTCCATTTTCCAAATGTATCTCTGTATCGATGACAACTTTTACTATAAATTTTGCTGGGCGCTAGGACGAAAGTTTTATTCAATAAATTTCAGGAACCACGTTGAGCCCGTACTAAAAACATTTCGATGGCTGCAGCCTCATTTCTAAGATCAAGACACCGATTCGGCGATAGTTGGCTCTTGCTTCAATGTGTAAAATGGAATACATGATAGAATGTTGTCTGGAACTTCTGGAATATTACTGGCAGTTGTAGTTTAGAACGAACCAAGCCAGATTTTGAGAACTACTGCTGAAATTCTGCCGGATCTCGTTCGCTCATTACAATCCTAGCTTTTTAGGATGTGTAGAAATTTTACATCCCTTTAGAGTTGAGAGGAAAATTCTCCGAAAATATTGAAGCAAAAAGATCCGCCCCTCTTTTAGATGTTGGTGTTGACGTTTAGTCTTTCTTTACTATCCGAAAAGCATACCTGAAGTTACTGATTATTGCCCTTCCAATAGATCACAAACCGAGCGAAACATTTGGACATGTCAGAAGTTTGTTGGTGATTTTTTGGTTTGGTTGCATCTTTTCCGGAGATCAAAATTGAAGACTAGTTTCGTTTTCAAGAAAGCTGCATCATGACTTTTATGTCTGCCAAACTCGGTTTACGAAACGTACATCAGGATGAGGTTATTCTATTGGAAAATGGGTTAATAAAGTTTTTCTGACACTTGTATCTGTATGGAATTTTTTATAACTGAGGCATTCTAAATTTTACACCTTTCAGATAAAAAATCTTAATAAAGTTTTTCTGACACTTGTATCTGTATGGACTTTTTTATAACTGAGGCATTCTAAATTTTACACCTTTCAGATAAAAAATCTTACCTTACACACACTTTAACCATTTTAAAAACAAAACCCCCCTCCCTTTATACCATGGATAATGAAACCCACAATCACAAACGTATAGCTTTCATTGGGCGCATATAAATGACAGGAAACCCATCCGTAGAGCTACAGAATCCCTTTTCATCTTAACTTGCCTAATCCATATTTTCTTCAAGAAACACCAAGGATGCTCAAATTAAAATTATAATCCTTTCAGTGTTTTTGCGTATGTCACAAGTTTGCATATATGCTATAAGAAAATCGAAATTGTATCCCTTTTGTAAAGGGATATATGATTGACATTCAGTTGAATAAACTTTATATATGGTAGTAGTTATGTATATGTGTACTTTCATGTGAAAGGGTATGTAATTTTCTTGTAGGGAAAAACTATACTTTTCGAACAAAGAACGATACATGGGCGGAGTATAATGTGTAAGCCGTTTAAGCTCATAAGCTAATTATAGGTATATTTCTTGAAATTATTTTACAGCGTATAAGATGGCTTCTTTGATGGAGAATTTTCGCAAATCCTTTCTGATGGTGGTTGTCGTACGTGCACGTATATTAGTGAAACACACTCAATTTTATTGTGTAAACCACGAACTGATGATGGCTGGGGTTTGGCGCAAGTTTGGCGCCACATTTTCAAATTATGTTTTACACGAGAGAGACAGGGGGTAGAGAAAGAGAGAGAGAAAGAAAGAGAATAAGCCAATATTTTTTTTAACAATTGCAATTTACGAAAATTACATGAAAATGTATATATGTAGTTTTAACAGTTCTAAAATTGTAAATAATTTCCTCTTGAAAGCTGTCAAAAAGTGACACCAACTATATATGTGATAGGTGGAAATTACTTACAAAATTCAAATTCCACGCAGTGGCGGCAGAGCGTCTTGGGGCGACTTTCGCTCCCAACCAATTTTTATTTTTAAAAAAATATTCCAAAAACTTGTTAAGGTGCAAAAT